>PVHX01003188.1:0-35036 GCA_004024805.1 Geosciurus inauris
TCCTAAATTAGGGACCATCCATATTTGCCTTTGAAAACAAGGAAGAGTGGGATCCACTTTGAGAAATATTTGCATTAAAAACAGTCAACTTTATTATTTGAAACAATAATGTGCTTTGTTTCCAGAGAAACCCGTTAGCTTCAGAAACCTGTATATCTGTAATAACTCATTCCCTGCAAGTCACAAATGACTATAGGACTGAGGGCTGAAAGGAATTGAGTCAGAAGCTCAGTCTCCAGTTATAATTTCTGTGATTATTCTTATCCATTTATATATATTATTCCTCTATTGTAGAAGTTGAAATTAGTGACCATTAGAAGGAGTGATCATAAAACATGTAGAAAACAGATTTTTCATCTTTAACTATCAAAGTTTTGCATATATTCTACTATGGAATCTCAAAAAACATGTAATTTGACATTCTCATTTTACATGTTAAGAACTCAGCTGATCACACTTGACAAAGAGCACACAGCTGGGTACAAATCCAAGTTGCTTGCTATAAACCATGTATCTTCACTGACCCTAGATCTACGTCTACCAAAATGAGCCACTTGAGGCTGCTGCTGATCCTCTCTCCATAATGTGATGGTATTTAAAAAAGTAATACTGAAACAACCCAGAACTTGGAATTTAGAGACATGAATCTACTCAGAGAACTATTTTCATGCACTAGACAAATTTCAACTTGCTGGCTTCTAAGCAATTCTTGCTTAAATAAATTAAGAACATTTTTGTAGAAATTTCTGCCAGGAAAAACTCTGGCCTCTGCTGAAGGACTTCCTCAGTTACAATAAGGATAATGATGTTCCTTATTTGTATCCCTTTTTGTTAGTGTTACCAGGAAATGTAGTGCTTGACAACAGTATATATCTCCTTCCTCTTCCTGTCAGTGCTCTTGGTTTTCTATTTCTAGTTCAAGTTTACTATATTCATTGTAAAGCATATTCTTTTGTAAGCTACTTCAAATCTTCTGTGGGAAAATCCAGGGTGCATAAATTGCACAGAGGCCAAAACAATTTATAAATGTGTTTATGTATTTGATGGCTCCAGAAACACTCAAACATTTCTTTATCTTTGTGTTCACATTTATCTTATTTATATAATTTGAGTCAAATACAGTGTAAATCTGTGGTGATTTTTTGTATGTGATAAATTGCCTGTGATTATTTAAAACCAAGCATATACAGTGGGTTAATATTATGGTACAGCCTATTTTTCTAAGTTTCATCCAATTATCTATGCCTTGCTTCCCAAATGTTGCAAAACCTAGACATATGCATAGAAACCAAATATAATGCATAATACATTTCCCAGGGCAATATTTTAGTAGCCTACACAATGTGAAGATGAGACATAAAGTGATTCAAACTCATGATGAAAGATAGAAATTTGTTTGTTGGTTTTTTTTTAATATTTATTTTTTAGTTGTAGATGGACAGGATATCTTTATTTTATTTTTATGTGGTGCTAAGGATCGAACCCAGTGCCTCCCGCGTGCTAGTCGAGCACGCTACCACTGTGCCATAACCCCAGCCCCTGTGGGTTCTTTTAAAAGTGGCAAAAGAGGTTTTTGAAAGAATTTTCACCCAAGCAATCTAGTTTTAGGTATTTTGATAACTTGTTAGGGGTTCATGGAATGCACTAGTAAGTACTGGCTTTAAATTCCTGGAGTCAAGAAACAGATTTGAAAACATGAACATTCTTCCACTAAAATATGTATTCTTTACCAAGTGGTGTTCGACTTACTGTCTTTAGGTCCAAAGCTAGGACCCTAACAAATCATGGCATTTCCACTTAAACTAATGAATATGTGCCAGTGGACCATTCAGCTAGTATGTGTGTGTGGTGGTGGGGGGAAGGGGTTGACATGCATGTGTATCATCTAATTACATGTCCAACTTAAAATTCAAGTTGGGAAAAAAGATAAATTATTTAATTATTTACAAAGGTTATGAAAGTGGTAACTCAATGATGAATTACCTAGATGCTTCATCTCTTTACTAGAGAAAAGCAGCTTTAACAACTATCTCCCCTGTGCCTCTGATACCATGAGTCTGAATCTTTTTCTTATCCACATGTGAATGGTATTTTGTTTTTCTTATCTCTTTTCCCATTTCCCCTTAGCCAAAGATCTAGAAACACTTTCTTCATTAATACATTAACTATACCAAATCTATTTGGAAAAAAAATAATAAATTTGGAAATTTGGTGACATCATCATTCCCTATTTCCAAAATAAAAAGGTTCAATTAAGAATTATTTTCCTTCTCTTTACTTCATAACATCATTTCAAGGAACTCCAGGCAATAAAGTATCAGTACAATACCTTTAAAGTAATTTCAAACTGCATCCCGGAGACATACTGACCAACACTTTGAGGTCCAGCCCAATTCTCATATTTCAACTTATCACCTGCAGTCAGGGAAGAACTACTTTTGTCATCCTAAGTGGCAAGAGAGACAGGCACAGAATGTGACAATTCATTTTCTCTCTCTTTCTATTTACAATATAGGGTGGCGTCACAGTGAAATAATTAATTGACCTGCCCAGAGAACAAATAAATCACAAACTCAATATGCTGCTTGGAATTTGCAGCTCATTTCTGCAGCATTGCTGTGCAATACAGCTAACATATGAGGTTGGTAAGTTCTTCTGACACGTCTCTGGGTCTTTCTAACCCCTTGCAAGGTTATGGTAGTGAAATATGACAGGAGATCACAGTGCAGTTACAATAGCATATGTTCCAAATCACTAACTAGCAGAATAGAACATGTAACTGTAACAAAACTGATGCAGCATGTGGCACAAAGCTAGGCAAGGTAAAAGAAGTCATCTTAATAATTATTCAGTAATTCTGGAAGTTATTCTTTTTTTCTTGCCCAATCTAAAAGCAATTTAAATATGCTGATCAAGCCAAATGTGAATTCTATTGGTTATTGAAACAAACACACAAAAAAAACCAAAAATTCTTTCCCTTGAATGTCAGGATTCCAGTTAATGACATTACTATAAATAACTGTTTGGCCTCTAGGGTGTAGCTGTGGAGCATGCATGCCTACCAAGAGATTCTTGACATTGTCTTTCCCAAATATTCTGTATTTTGAGAAGTAATATAAATTCAAAATAAATTTGAAACTGCTCACAATGCTAACACTTCCTTGTTAAGTAATTCAGAAGTCAGTAATATATGTATCAAGCAAATTCCACAAAGACTCTAAACTTCAGAAGAGATGAAAAAAGAGTGAAATTAATACAGGTTGGAGACTATTACAACAACTATCCATGGTTAATTCTCAAACTATCATGATTTATAATCAAGAGTGGCTGACAGGTCAAACTAATAGACTAAACATAGATCAGAAATATATCACTTCATTAATAAATGGGAAGTAAGTTCAAAAGAATCATTGTTTGATCTATAAACCAGTCCATGAAGCAAACTATGAAGTCCATACACACCATCCTAAATACCAACTGATTGTTTGCAAACAATTACTATTTACTAGCAATAAAGAGAGTAATGACATCAATCTTTGAACTCATACTTAAATGCCTTATTAAATAGACATTTGTTTTATAGGTCTCACAAATTCTTCATGACTCAAGTATCCAGGGAAATTTAGTTGAAAGGACTCTGATATAGATAGACTAGGTGTTGCCACAACTTCCAAGATCTTCAGAGGGTGGAAGAAGCTAATCATAAATATTTTATACCCAAGGGGCAGAATAAACTTATTGGTGACAGTAATTAATTTATCTTTAGTTATCATTGAAAAATTTTAACAGTTGGCATGTGATAAAAAATCTTTAAATGGAAGTGATTTTACAATCCAGCAAATTGTCAATATATACACAAACACAAAGTGACATTTGTAAAAACATTGTCTTCACATAATCATTATCATCACTAACAAAAAAAAAATCTTTGTTATCTAAAGAGGATGTGTTTTACAGCTTCAATTCAAAATTGCTCCACAAAACTCTAAGTAGACTTAACAAAAACATATGAGCTCCTTTCTCTGAAAATGGAATTTCCTTAATAGAGAACCTCTTGATAAATGATCTTGTAAGTTGTGTGCTAAATTATTCCATTATCCGTAGCAAGTTTCATTCATAGAGATAAAATATACCTTTGGTATTTAGTTTTGTAGTTTCCATAAAACTAGTTGCCAATGGATATCATGTTGTTGATTTAAATTTTCTCCAATTTATGCAGTGATAGCTTCTCTTCAAATCCTTTCATTTAATCAATAAACTCTCTCAAGAAAAAAGAACCTTTAACTAATGAATGCTTTGCAGTTATAATTCTTTACCACGCTTGCATGATGACAGGTATGTAGATAATACATCAGCTGTGTTGCCAAAAACCGTGGAACTGAATTTGAAGGGTGACAGATAATCCAGGTTTGTTTGAAGTAAAATTAATTTGTCACAATCTAGAAAATTTGATAAAAGTTCTTCTAACTCCTCACAGCTAAACATCTCCATATCCAAGAGATGAAAATAATTTCAGTGAAATGCACAAGTCTGAAATTGACCATCTTAAAATGCTTTAAAAATGCTAACTCATGATGCAAAGGATCTTTAAGAAGAAAAAACAAAATGAAACAAAACTCTTGAATCACAGGTTAGAATTTGTGACAAACTTCTCAGTTTTTTAGGGACAGTGACATTTTCCCCCTGCTATTCTTCTTTTCCTATTGCAGAGTATAAATTTGGATATAATTATAAAGTGAGATAGTTCAAAAACTTTTTTGACTCAACTAGTACAAAGGTAAGGGGAAAGCCAATTCTTGGTGACCCACTTTGAGAGGTGCATGGTATCCGGTCAGTCTTTCCTGTCCTTCCACATAAACTCAAATTTTTTGTTGAAGGATAGCTGCTTCAGTTTTAAAACAGAATATACTTGGTGGAAAAGCCCTGCTCAGGATGTTACTGTAGCATGACCTTTGTCCCCACACTACTGAGAAGAAAGAAAACTTTGTCCTTCAGAAACATTTGCTGCATCCACAGATGGCAGGTGCTAACCATTTATGTGAAGAAGGAGCATAACATAGTGGGATAAATAGGAAACCAAACTCCTGGGGTTCCCAGGACATTAGCCTGCTCTGTTTTCTTAATTTGAGCCTCAGTGCTCACCCTCACATTTACATTCCCATGAACACAATGGAATGACTATTCAATAGATTTAGGAGTAACAAGAAAAATAACCTATAATGTTGATTAAAAGAAAAAAAAACTTGGTACATACTTGTTAGGCTTTCTATTCAAAGAGCATTTAATGTTATGCAGAATGAATAGATTTGAAAGAGATTTTCTTAATCTCTATAGCTGTAATTAAGCTGAAGTATAAACTCCAAAGAGGGTATTTTATGGATAACAATACTTAAAAATAACTGCATCAAAATGAAATTAGTAAGAAAATATCTAAATCAACCAGATGGACTAAATGGTACTGGCTTGTGATGACTTCACGATTGACAGGCAGAAAACAATCATTCAACAACCGAAAATTAGAAAAAGGCAGCTAAACCGGGCACGGTGGTACACACCTGTAATCCTAGCACTTTGAGAGGCTGAAACAGGAGAATCACAAGTTCAAAGCCAGCCCTAGCAACAATGAGGTGCTAAGCAACTCAGTGAGACCCTGTCTCTAAACAAAAAAACACAAAATAGGGCTGGGGATGTGGCTGTGGTCTAGTACCCTGAGTTCAATCCCCAGTACCATGAAAAGAAAAAAGAAAAGAAAAGAAAAAGACAGCTAAGAGAAAAACAATCATAGAAGCCTATGTGGAAATCCCCAAATCCAGATAGTAAACTTACATGAGTACCCAGTGGCTTATCTTTTTGGAGCCCTGTGACTCTGATTTTTGTCACTGCACAGGGTGAAGACTAGATGGCCAGACACGTAAATGTGTTCTATTTCTTCCCACTGCAATCATTTTGATGTATTTTACATAATCAATTGTTTTTATTTCTGAGAGAATCAGGTCCTTCAGGTCTTTTATTTGTTTCTTTATTTCTTTATTTTTTGGTGGGGAGTGGGTAGCAGGGATTTAACTCAGGGGTACTGAACCACTGAGCCACATCTCCAGTCCTATTTTGTGTTTTATTTAGAGACAGGGTCTCACTGAGTTGCTTAGCGCCTTGCTTTTGCTCATGCTGGCTTTGAGCTCATGATCCTCCTGCCTCAGTCTCTTGAGCTGCTGGGGCTACAGGTGTGTGCCACCACACCTGGCACTTTACTATATATTTTTAAGAATTTGAAAACTTGTATGAAGTTTTATGAAGAACATAGTATGTACCCTGAGCAGTGCTGGCAAATGGTGTATCTGGAACTCTGTTCACTCAGTGTACCCTGACTTGGAGTGACACTTAGCATGATCACTGAATTCTGCTAGTCCAAGAGGCACTTGTCTCAGCAAACACCAACTGTGTCGAAGACCACTGTGTGTAATACAAATACCAGATCCATAGAAATGTGTGTACGTATATGTCATGTATGTTATGTATGGTACATATACGTCTTTCCTTCTGATTCTCATTTTGCACATGAGGAAAATGAAAGCTAAAAGAATTAATTAATATTTCCAAGTGCTATATTTAATCATTAGTAGTAAGAGAGGAAAGAACTAGCATTTGTTGAATGCCTGGAATATTATTAGCATGCCTCCTAAGACTCAGAATGGCACTTTTTTGTTACTCTAACAAACAGAGTAAATGGATTAAAGACCAAAATAGTAGATCAGGCCAGAATGTTTGAGTCATGGAAAATACTAGGGAATTGCTAAGTGATGAAAGCCAGTTTGTATGCATCCCCAAATGTGCTAGCCAAGTGGGCTCTCGTGGTCCACATTCTATTTTTGTCTTGGTTTTTATGTCCAAACTTGATAAACGCTGAGAAGGATGAAGTCTTAGCATTGTATTCATTACCAAGACAACATCCTGCACAAGCACAGAATTACATTTTTTTCTGCTGCTTCAGCAAGAACACTTGAGATGCTCAAACACCAAGGGAAGGGCACTTGTTAACCAAAGCATCAGAGGACACATGGAACACAGGCGTTTCTTATTCTATAAATACTCCTGTTACACGATTCAGCTCTGAGACAGATCACAAGCTTTTCTCTTCAAATCACAATGTTTATGTCTCCTCATAAATGAAGTGGAAAATTGAACAAACAAGAAACAATAGACATCTCCCTTTATACAGGCATACAGGAGGGTGGCATCACCATGCAGTCTGTAGTTTAAATAAACTGGAATGAAAACAATCCAGGTAAATCTTACAGTTAGAGCCTGTCTTATGCAGCATTAGAACAGAGCATTGTTTCTCAAATTTTACTGTTCATAAGAATCATCCAGGGACCTTGTTAAAATGCAGACTCTGATTCAGTAGATTTAGTCTGATACCAAGATTCTGCCTCTCTGGAAAGCCCCAGGGTGATGCTGATGCTGTTTTGTGGACCACATTTTGAGTAGCAAGAGAATCCATCACTATTCCCTGGGCCACAAGATACTTGGCCTCTTCTCAGTGGGATGGCACTATAATTGCACTATTCACTTTTGTTGTTGCTAAATTTTTAAATTCAACAAATCTGAGCCCTGCAAAAATATAAGTACACCTAGGAAGAAAAACCCATTAAGCTCTGGAGAAGGAAGGGCATTTGGTCCCACCATTTAGACTTTGGTTTTTGACCAACAAGACAATTTTGTTTCATGTTTATGGATACAAAAATCATTTAGAGGAGATTATATAAGCATTTAAGAATATTCAAAAAATAGTTTCAAAATGAACTGCATTTAGTCAAGTTAATTCCCTTATCAATTTTCTGCATCAAATTATTTAAATTCTCTTTCTTTCCTTCTTTTTTTTTTTTAAATAAACTATGGTTAGGAGTAAGAAGTTCTAGGGTGCTAGAGCACAGTAGATGACTGTAGATAACAAGATCCTTTTACATTTCTAAAAACTAGAAGAAAGGATTTTGAACAATTTCACCATAAAGAAATGGTAAATGAGCCAGGTGCAATGGCACAAGCCTGTAATCCCAGCACTTAGGGAGGCTGAGATAGGAGAATCACGAATTCAAAGCCAGCCTCAGCAACAGCGAGGTGCTAAGCAACTCAGTGAGACCCTGTCTCTACATAAAACACAAAATAGGGCTGGGGATGTGGCTCAGTGGTCGAGTGCCCCTGAGTTCAATCTCCAGTACCAAAAAAAAAAAAAAAAAAGAAAAGAAAAGAAATGGTAAATGTTTACTGAGATATTTTCCCTGATTTAAACATCGCACAATGTATACATGCATTAAAGTATCACATGGCACCTCCTGAGTATGAACAATTTTTATGTTTCTATGTATCAGTTAAAAAGTAAATTTAAATTTTAATATAGGGATATAAAATATTATTTTGATTATAAGCTGACCAAGCCTATTAACCCATGCAATCAGAAGTGAAAAAGCTATCATGCTACATTTGGGGAAATTGTCCTTTGTTTCATTGTGGTAGGATTATCCCATAATGGTCCTTACTGAGATGTAGGACCTTTCACATCCATGTCATCCACATGTTCATTCTACTTCTTGAAAATCTCTTTCTTCTTCCTAGACAATTGTATAGGTATGTAGCATGCTTCTCTCCATACTTTGCTTCTGACTATTTTCTGTCAACAATGTCACATTTTGCTTCTGTAGCAATTCCAGAAAATGGAACAAGAAGTGCAGTTATCAAGCCAGCGAAGTTGTTAGTAGAGACCAAGAGTTGAGCACAGGTAATATTATGAAAGCCCTATAGAACAAAAGGAGAAGCTTATCCACTAGTATGTTCTGTAAACCCAAAGAACTGACCATAAGAAATAAGTAACATATAAAAGTTGCTGGGAAATACTTAGCATCAGTTCCTTAACTAACATAAGAAGAAAAGGCCCAGATGGGAGAGAAGGGGGTTATTTACACTTTTGTCCTATGAAGCTGATGTTCAGTAGATACAAGTGGGTAGAATCAAGTTTTCCATGTATATTTCTTAAAAAATATCTTTCTTTATATCTTCTCTATAGCTTTCAATAGGCCCTAAGAATCTAAGAATCATAAAGCAAGATGATTGTCCAAGGAACAATTTAAAATAAAGGAATCTAGCATTTGGCCTTGCATGGAAGTACAAAATATTCTACCAAGTTCTATTAATAACACTGAGGTTAAATGTCTGTATCAGGGATAATACCTGAGAAATTTTTTTTTTGTACTGGAGATTGAACTCAGGGGTACTCAACTACTGAGCCACATCCCCAGCTCTATTTTGTGTTTTATGTAGAGACAGTGTCTCACTGAGTTGCTTAGCACCTCGCCGTTGCTGAGGCTGGCATTGAACTCACGATTCTCCTGTCTCAGCCTCCCAAAGCGCTGGGATTATAGGCGTGTGCCACCATGTCCGACTCTGAGGATATATTTTGATTGTCACATCAAAGTAGTTACTCTTGGTTTCCAGTGAACAGAAGGCAGAAAAGCTGCTAAGTATTTAATGGTGCCCAACAAAGACCTAAATAGACCAAGATGTTTATGGCACCAAAGTTGAGAGCTTTTTATCTATACTGATTTAGAAGAGACAAGGTAGAAGAACAGAGAAATTAGGAGAAGGAGGAGAAAAAGGATAAGAAGGAAGAGAAGGAAGGGGAGGAGAAAGTAGAGGAGGGAGAAAAGGAAAAGGAAGAAGACTAGGGGGATTAAGGAGCAGTAGAGTAGTGCCATACTAAGGAACAAATCAAAGGCATTTTCAGATTGATTTCCAAGTTGCTTTCACAGCATCTTTGTATTTAGAAATATTCCCATCAGATCATGATCTAATAAAGTTAAATTTACACCACTGAGTCACAGATTTTTATTTTAAACTGTAGTAATGGCACTCATGTACCTATTAAATAATTTATGTATATTAAATAATTGTTGTAAATGTGTATATTAAGCGCATGTATACATATAGACATTTATGGATGAGTACTAGTAAATTTTTGACAACATATATTTAGTAATGAAACATCCTCATATGAAGATGTTGATGAAGATGTAGATAAAACTGTGAGTCCACCAAATCATGTATACCCATTTATCCAGTTCACATTTGTTTTACAACCCCTCTGTAAAAGATGAATCATACTGATAGATATTCGATGGTGTAAATGGTGTTCAAATAATGTGTAGCTCAAATAATTTCTAGATGTTTTTGACCAGGTCTTTGAAAATGCCCTGTTTTAGTGAGAAAAAATGGACTTTGCTTCAATTACTTAAACTTCAGGTGTTAGACCATTTTCCTCAGATTAATTGAGTATAAAAGCCCTTCCAACAGTGTGTTTTAAAGCTGAAATTACAAAATTTACCTTAACTACATGATATAATAACAATAATGAGACCCACTTGTCTTTTCTAATGTTAGGTCAATATCTTCTATTAGTGATCTCCCCCATTTCTGTACCCCCACAGATATAGAATATTGATTAATGAGATGAATATGTACATGTGATTTTACTTTTATTGAAATTATTTTCTCAGTTATACTCTATGCAATGTTGAAATCTGCATTGTTTTAGCCCACATCAAATTTTAATACTGAATTTTCTTTGGGAGTTACTAGGCTATAATTTTAACACATCCAATTTTCTGGGGTGGGAATGTTATAATTCTAAATTTGGTCTATAGTAATTGAAATTTTTGTAAAGCTTACAATTTGCTGTTTTCCCTTTTGCCAGAATTCTATTTATGTTTATTAGTTTCTGCACAAATATTACACATTTTTATATAAAAAAAGAGCTTGCACTTATTTCTCCAAGTAAATGGCCTAGGCTAGGGAAGGTACTGAGTCTGGGTACGTGAGAGGTTAAACTTGGATGGGTTCTGAGAAGAGGAGGTTTTGGACATAAAGAAATTGGTTCACAGAGTGTGTAGGGTAGGGAAGGCCAACAGAGGAAATGAAAATGTCAGAGGAAAATGAAATAAGGTGGATGAAGACAATATGTACTTACTATCTGTCATATTATGATGGACAGTTGGTTTCCAATCATGGTTCCTGGCTCATATCTCTCCTTCTAAAGCAGGCTATAGAAACTAGAATGTCTCCTCCCCAAGGCAGATCATAGAAATGGGTCTCCTCACCCCCAGTCCACCTGAAGTTGAAGCTGGCCGTAAAGACATTCTCTGACCTACCTTCATCTGATAGTAGGTCATAAAACTCCTCATTCCAAAGTATTCTCATATCCTAGAGAGAGATATGCCACAAGACAGACCAAGAATCTGGACAGGCAGGCCTTGCTGGGTTCTTCCATCCAGTCTATAAAGGATCAGGCCTATGTAGTGATGTCTTTACAAAAAGCCACAAAGACAGGATCCATAGACCTTCCATGTAGCTCAAGATATGCAAGTTCTTAGAGGGGAGCTCCCCAGAGAGACCATGAAAATTCTATGCCTCTTCTGCCATACCTTGCCATAAGCATTTCTCCATCTGTATTCTTGTAATATCCTTTATAATACACTGTGACCATAATAGTTTCCCTGAGTTCCACAAACTGCTTGAGGAAATTATAGTAGCTCAAGCATAAGGTTGTAGCAACTACAATTTATAGCCAGCCATCCAGAAGCACAGGTAAAACATCCTGGGGCTTGCAGCTGGTATCTTAAAGGAGAACAGTCTTGAGGACAGGGTCTCAACCTACAGCATCTGACAGTACCTTCAGGTAGATAGTGTTAGAACTGAATTGAATTATAGGACACCTAGCTTGTATCCCTGCTGCTGAATTGCTTGTTTCCTGGTGAAGGAAAAATCCCCACACCTTTTGAGGTCACAAAAGTGATCTGTATTATGAGTGTATTGTAGGAGAAAATGAGTCTGAATTGTTTTTCTCCTTCTATATACATCAGACTATTCAATAAAACATAATGTCCATACTACCTAGAATGTTGTAAGTGAAATCAATTAATTCTCCATCCATCCTGTAATGTACTGGTTCTTTGCAGATATTTTCTTTCCTTTTCCAATAATTGCTCCTATGATTTATGAAGTGCTAATGGAATTTTGTAAACAGTGCCACAGATTCCATTTACTCAAAAAAAGTCCACAATTTCACAATGATATTATTTGTGAATTATGCTTCTAGCCCATAAGTTAGAAAATAAAAGCTTTCCATTTCCATTCTTTTTAAAAGTACAATTAGGGAATTAATCCTCAGACCTCACTAAAGCTTACACATCTGTAGAGATCATATCAGTTCATGACTGTTCTCTTATGGAATGACCATATGGACAATCTGAAAATGCATCAGTGTAGGCTATATTTTAAATTTTAAAAGTCAAAACACCCATAGAATGTTTACACATTATACATTCCTGATTCCTGCTTATAGTCTCTTCATAAAACAAAGACCTTTGGCTTTAGATTATATACAGCAGTCAAAACTGACTAAATGCTTTCTTGTGATTTCTTGCATTTTCCAAAAATAAAATTTTATGAATTAATAAAAATTATTTGTATGCAAATTTGGCAACAACAACCCCCATCCCCAAATTTTCTACCTCTCTATTCCTTTTGATCTTCATGACCATAAATTACATTTTTGCTATTTCCAGCAGTTGTGTCATTATTAGATTGGATCCTGCTTAGGAGCAAAGATCTCATGTGCTGTATGGCTTCTAGGTTCTCCGTCACAAACATACACACACTGATCTAAATAATCATCTGAAGGGCTGTGGTTGTAGCTCAGTGGCAGAGCACTTGCCTAGCATGTGTGAGACTCTGGGTTCAATCCTCAAAACCACATAAAATAAATAAGTAAATAAAGGTATTGTGTCCATTTACAAATTTAAAAAAAAGAATCATCTAAGATTTATCAGTATGTTCCCAAAAACTCACAGACTTTTTTTTCATTCTCATTTACCACCCTAAAATATGAATAGCACATCAATGCCATATCCTACTTTTTTGTTTTCTTCAAGACAACATATGAGTAAATGATGATTTTGCCACCAAAACTCTTTATAGAGAATAATTTCCTAAAGTTTACAAATATTTTCATCATGTACTATCATAAGCTAGGTTTTGTATTTCTAATCAAAATGACATGAGTTGTAAAAACAAATTCGATAGTAATCAAGAAATGTTATAGAAGTGCAAAGTGTAAAATGATCATGAAATTCTAATTGATAACATTCCTGAAGTCAAGGGTATTCTAAATGATTCACTTTCTCCATATCACAGACACTCAAATAACATTTACTTCCATGGTTGCTGCAAATTTGGGAGATCCAGGACCACATATATACCATTTAAAGAAAAAAAATGTTCAACTCATTTGCATTTTTAATGTTGAAGATGTGTTCGGCATTTCTTAATTAACTATCCTGATCTGTGTGTGTTCTTTGTAATCACGATTATAAGGACAATAATCAGTGCTAGAGTCTTTTTTTTTTTTTTTACAGGAAAAGGACAATAAAAATTTAATAGGAAGATCATATCTAGCATTTCTATGTAGAAATTCTAGTTAGCAATTAGGTGATGTCTCTCTCTACACTAAATCAAATCAGAATGATTGATATTTCTTATTTGAGATTTTGCCAAATATGAATCAACAGTTTAAAAAGATGCTACAATCTTAGGACTTCTGGATAGCTCGTTTATGCAGGAACATAAAGAACATAGAAGAGACTTTTAGCTAGAAATTAAGATATTCTTCACACATAGGGTCCCAAGTTATCTGGTTGGTGGGTAAAGTTTCAGACCCAGACAACACAAATATCTGAGTTCAGACGAACTGCTTCTTGTTCTGAAGCTTAGTTTACTCATGTCAGTGCAATGCCCTAAATTTGAAAAGAATACTCTTAAGTCCTACTTTAGGATTTTACATGTATAAATAGTGTTCGGTAGTGATTGTAGCTAATGGAAGTTCAAATTAGTATTTTAGTATAAATGCTTTATTTTTACATAACATAGTTCTCATCTAAGTAGCTATGTTCCATCTTTTTTTATTCAGTGAATGATATCTAAAGCAACAATGCCACACATAGGATCCTCCATGGTGGCCTGGTAGCCTCCAGAAAGATATATTTCAGAGCCAGCAGCAATAACTCTCTTCCTCCTAAGTTTCAAAGAGTGCTTTGTACTTCTCTACAAGCACGTATAATGAAACGTACTTATCAATACATCTAATGCAATATTATTGCCATTTTAGACAACACATATTAAGAGGGAGCTGACGATCTCATAGTTAAAGTAAAATAATAATCGTCCTGTTGAAAAGTTTAGAAGCCAGGCAGGGTGAGGCCTGGCTTACCTGAAGAGAGATGGGAGGGAGGGATAAAGAAGAATAGGTAGAATGATAGCAAAGAGAAAGAAGGACACAGACAGGTTCCCAGAGAGGGAGGCAGAAAGAGTTGGAATGGGATAGGGAATATGCTAGCCACCTTCTGATATTGGACCAGTCATATCGACTTCTGTTTGCTCTGAAAAGATGTATGAGTGAAGGTCTAAGTGTGAAAATTACAAGGAGGCAGAGTTGAGGTACTCAATAAGTTATATGACATCCCTGCTACTGGCAATATCCAAAAAGAGGTTGGAAAATCCCTCTAAGAACTTCTGAGAAGACACATTCATAATTGTGGATCTGGACCACAACACTTTCTCAAACCTTAATCTGCATATGGGACACTGGGCTAGGGTGAGGGGGGTCTTGTTAAAATGCCAATAGGACTCAGCAATCATGGGGAGGGGTCTGAGACTGTGGATTTCTAACGGGATCCCAGACAATCACCATACTGCTCCTTACAGGCCATACTCTAGCCACAGAGCTGCCTCTTGCTGTCAATATTGAAAAAATACATTTCCTCCATTAGGTAGTAAAATAAAAGAAATAAGAAAAATCACAAGAGTCAGCCACACTACATGCTCGAATTTCATTGATAAAATAGCTAAACCACCATGTCTTTTTAGAGGCGGAAAATAGCTGGAAAACAACACTCGAGAGATAATAGCATAAGCACCAGAATAATGATACTAAAATGCCCTCAAAGAAAACTGGAAGCAGTTCCAGATTCATACTCAGCGTAGGCAACTGTGAGGAGTTAGAAACTGAATATAACCACTGATATTGAAATTGAACCCTGCTAGCTAATAGCATGCTCACACAACCTGTGTTTAGGGTACAAAGATTGAAGACTGACGAACTCCTGGATGAGACAGGACCTGAATATGTTGCACCATTGAGCCACAGTGGGGGTGGAATTACAAACCCATACACTGAGCAGCTGTCTTCCTTTTGACTTTTGAACTCCAGCAAACCCAAAAAGGAAAAGGAGTTGGCATCTTGGTTGCAACTCATGGTACTTTTAATCAGCCGCAAGATTTTGCTGCTCTTGAGAACACTGTTCCCTATTCTGTGCGAACAGCTTGACCGAGGGCCAGCTGAGGGATGTCACTCGGTCAACAGGAAGTGACTGGGGACAAAAGGTCCAAGTTTAGGAATGCCTCTCTGGATTTTATTTTGATACAGAGCCTAGTCAAACTCAGTCTTTGTGACCCAAGCCAAGATAAAAAATATGTGCACACAGGATAACTCCGTGGTTTTTTTTTTTTTTTTTTTTTTTCATTTTTAAAGGCATAGCCCCCAAGAATGCAGTGATGCAGAAACACAACTGGAAGAAATGCAGGAATACGAGGGAGGGATAGGAATTTGTTAATCAAATATTCTTTCTCAGTTACATTTAAAATATATGTTAATGTTTTTCTCAATTTAAAAAAAAATCATTCTTCAGATTTTTTGTTGGTTCCGTGGATTTAACCCAGAGGTGCTTAACTATTGAGCCAGCCCATTTTATTTTTTGAGACAGGGTCTCTCTAAGTTGTTTAGGGCCTCACTAAGTTGCTGAGGCTGGCTTTGACCTTGCAATCCTCTTGCCTCAGCCTCTGCAGTTGAGACGCTGGGATCACAGACACGCACCACTGCACCCTGCTCACAGAGGCATTCTCAAGAATATAAAGGGAGTCACTCAGATCCTCCAGGCTAAAATGATTTGTGAAATCAGTGTCTGAACAGAAAGCAGCACTGTCACTCCTAGACAGCATAAGGAGCACCAGAATCTCCTTCATCTCAGCTTTCATGTTGTAAAGTAGTGTGTTTCTTTGAAAGTTTTGTAGGTTTCGAAGCTGGACACATCTGACTTCAAATCTCTTTCTGCTACTTAGTGGTACACAGGCCTGAGTTTCCTCATCTTGAAATTTGGACATGATAACATTTGAAAAAGGAGAAGGTGGGCTGGAGTTGTAGCTCAGTAGAAGAGTGCTTGCCTAGCACATGTGAAACACTGGGTTCAACTCTCAGCATCACATATAAAGGACCATGGAAAACTAAAAAATATTTTCTTAAAAAAGGAAAAGGAAAGGTAACAAAAAAGGATATGAAGTATAATTATTGGAAAATTTTATCAAACAGCTCATAGGGCTATCCTATTAATAATTAATCAATTGATTAATTTTTATTTTTTTCTTTTTAGATATATATGACTAGAATGTTATTTGACATATTATACATACATGGAATATAATCATATATGTAAAACTTTTAGAGTCTAGGAAACCATCAACAGTAGACTGATAACAGAAAGTAGCTGTCATTAGACTGTTTGCTTCATTCAAATTAACTTTTCAGGAAGCAAATTGGTTCTTTTCCTGAGAATGAGGAGTGCTTTTCCCTACCATATCAATTCCCTAGGCAGCATTGGAGGCATATGAAAAATATGTCCCTGAAATTTTGAATGTGTGGATATTGTCTTCTAAGATAAACATTCAGCTATGAAGGTGAAAAAGCATAGAAATGAACAGATTATGGAAAATGGGACTACCAAAACAGGAAAAAAAAAAAAAGAAAGAAAAAATGAATTTAGAAAAAAATATTAAAAATCCAAGTTACTATTACATATTGTTAATATCAGGAAATCCAATTTATCGCCCAATAATTTAACAAGCACCTCCTACACAGTGTGCAGAAATAGTGCCTGGGGAGTTAAAAGGGGAAATGAGGCATGACTTGTGAGGGAGTGGAGCGCGGTGGTTAGAACAGAGAGCCGGGATTTGAATCCAGATTCTGACACTTCCTGTGTAACATTGGGGGATTTGTTCTTGTGCCTCATTTCCTCACTCTGGAAATGGAAATCATAGTTCTGTTTTCTTTACAGGGCTTTTATGAGGATCAAAGAAATTACTGTATGAATAGCACTTAGGCCCATTAGCATATGAATGAGTGCCATGGGCAGTGGCTATGAGCCAGCCTCCATGTGAACACCTACAATGCTGCAAAAGAGAAGAGGTACTAAGCATGGGCCCTGGGGATTCTGAAGTCAGAATGATAGCACCTCATGTGTGCTGGTCAAGTACCTGTTAGCCTGAGAACTAGTCTTCTGTTCTCTATCCTTGCAAACTGCATCTCTGAGGCTCCTTTGCCAACTATATATAGGCACCAGGAAATGAATAAAGGGTTGAAGCAGAGGAGAAGTTTAAGGAACTTTCTCCTACAGTGCCTCCAAACAGCCTTGCTGTGGTTCTTTCATTGGACAACCCTGATTTTTGAGTTATGGTAACTCTACCTCCTCCCACCATCCTCTAGATCTAGGGGTGGCATATCTTCCAGGACCACCTCCTTCCATGCGCCTCAAGACCTACATGTTGTGGCAGTTCCCTGCTGTCCTAACCCCTGGGTAGCCCCTCTAGACTGTATTTAGTTTCTTAGTTCTTCCATCTCTGCGCAAATAACCTTCTTTACAGATGGCCTAGAGGTGTTTCTGTTTCCTTGACCAGACCCTGAGTTTACAGCATGCCGAGTCTTGTAAAATGGGCAAGACTGGGTTATGTTAAGATGGAGATAAAATTCCAAAGCGATGGCATGTCCAAACCAGATTAAATAACTCACGATCTTAAACTTTCAATGAAGAGGTCAACAGTAGTTATTTTTTTGGCAAATACACAATGTCAGCAGCATGAGCCCTCTCTGAGTTATTGACATTTACAGAACTAGCCTATCTGGATTCAAATCTTGGCTCTGTTACTTACTGGTTGTGTGACTAGTGAAATTCCTCTTCTTGCCTCAGTTTCCTCATTTAAAATAGAGGTAATAATAGTGTTATGGTTACAGTGAAGATAAATGAGTTAATCTACAGAAAGAGGTAAGAACAGGGCCTTATACAAGGCATTTGCTCCATATTTTATTAATTTCATTTCAAGAAGGAAAGAACTTTATCGCACCAGTATGTATCATGAACTCAATTTTTTGGCAAAGCAGTTCAGAAAGGAAGTTTACAGCCAGTAAAGGTGAGATTGTTCTGGGAATGCAGGCTTGTAGCATGCTACAGCCCTGCCTACATGGATCACTGCTGTCATTCCCAGCACCAACCTGGGCCTGACCTGGACTAGGTGTCCAGCAATGCAAAGCAAATGAGCAGAGATTAAGGAGCTTTGTTTCACTGACTTCCCACACAGGAAAGATTAATTAAAACTTACTACTTGAGATTGCAACCAAACAATACATAGCAAGAAATGATAAGAAATGCATATACTAGAAAGTTTCAGAAAGCTCATAGGATAACACCTACCTATGAACCAGGTAGAGTTCAAGGTTCTGAGGACACTACACTGAGCAATTTTGCCATCATGAAAACAGACGAAATTAATTTTAATATTTTTAACCTAACCTATCCAAATTGTATCATCTCAACAAGAAATCAACACTGAAACTTTTAATGAGATATTTTATATTCTCTCTCTATATTTTTTATATTTTATATTCTATATATATATATGGTAGGTTTTCAAAATCTGTTATGTATTTGATACTCAGAGCACATCTCGATTTGGACTAAGTACATTTCAAATGCTCAGTAGCCACACTCAGCTTATGGCTACTATCCCATGTCTAGAACTTTGGAATTACTATATCTTCTTAATATTGATACAAGGTTGCCGGATTTAGCAAATGAAAATACAGATAAGCTAGAATCTGAATTTCAGACAAGCAATGAATAATACTTTATACATATATTAAAATGCTCTATGCTAAACAATGCTAAAAATGTCTTTATATATTATTTAAGATTTAAATTTGACTGGAACTTGTATATTTCACTGAGTTTTTACTTGGACAGAAGGGTCAGAATTTGGGGCATGGACTCAGAGAACCAAAGAGACTTACCTTATAGTATAAAAGAAATACCACACTTAATAATGCCATTGTAAAATTTCCAGCTTGATAACAATAGGCAGTTTGATGTTATTTGGAAGTTGGCAGTGAGGTGCAAGTTTGAGATTTCCACAAAAACCTACTCCACTAAAACATCCTAGTGGTCCAACGTGTAGAAGCAAAGCAGGACATTTGCAGATAGAGACCAAATAGTGAAAGAAATGCCAGTCAGACAGTTGAACCAGATTTGAGTTCTGTTGGTTGACTTCTGAGTCTCACACCTGCATCTGAGGAAAATGACTGGTAGTTTTCAAAGGGTGGACCTCACCTCACTGTGGACTTAAGGGGTAAGAAGCCTGAGATCCTCTACCACATGTTCAAACGAGGGTGATTCATTTTTTGTTTCATATATATGTTGTGTCCATTTAAAAATTGTTTTTTGTTAGACAGCAAAGTTTAACACTCACTAGCTTCTAAAATCATTCCAAAACTTCGTAGTTCCATAGTAACATACTGAAAATTAAACGTGTGAATGCCTTTGATTAATTTTTATAACACAAACAGTAAAAAGAATATTAAGAACAAATAAAAAATTTTCATCATCCTACTATCCATGCAAACCATAATATTTTCATTTTTGTTGTCTTTATCCAGGCCTTTTCTTCCTATATAAGTTGTAATCAGAGCAGAAGTACATGTTATTCTTATTTTAAAGTAATATTGTATCATGAGTATTTTCCCATAATGTAATGTAACCGTCATAATTATCTGTGTGTACTAGTATTACATTCAATAAATATTTTGTATTTCTTTTGGGGAGGTTCTTCTTGGAGTGGTGGGGACCACTATGACTCCAAAATCTGTATCTCCGGGTATCATCTTCTAATTCTAGACCTGTAACTTGTCCCTGCAACATCTCCACTCAGTCATCCAGACCTCTCAAATGCAACAGCTCTCAGAGTAAACATCTTTGAGTTTTTTCTCAAAGATGATTTTTTCTCTATTGATTTTTCTCCTTGTACTTTTTTTTTTAGTGAATGTGCCAAGATTGTTGTCTGGGCCAGACATTTGGAGGTTCCCTCTTCCATCTCCCAAACTCCACCCATGCTTCCATCACTGGCATCAACCAGGCCTTTTAACACCTCCTGAATCTCTTCAATCTTCTCCCCTCGCACAGCCCTGCCTTATTTGGACCTCAGAGTCACTCTTCCTTATTTATGTTCTACATATGGTTTTTTTTCTTTTCTTTTCTTTTTCTCTTGGATCAGTTTCTGCCCTGAGATTAGTTTCCAGTTGTATAAATGCTAAAAGACTACATCCATAGGCCTTGAAACAGATGCACAAATCATTTTCTAGAAAAGGTATACCAATTTACATTGTAACTATCAATAGGAGATGTGTCAACTTCACTGCAACATTGCCAGTTCAGACATTCATTACTTTAGGAACATAAAAACATATAAGCCCAGCACAGTGGCGCACACCTGTAATCCCAGCACTTAGGGAGGCTGAGATAGGCGAATTGCGAGTTCAAAGCCAACCTCAGCAAGGGCAAGGCGCTAAGCAACTCAGTGAGACCCTGTCTCTACATAAACACAAAATAGGGCTGAGGATGTGGCTCAGTGGTCAAGAACCCCTTAGTTCAATCCCTGGTACCAAAAAAAAAAAAAAAAAAAAAAGTCATATAAAAAGGCAGGAAAGTGGCTCAATTTGTATTTTGCTTTCTTTCATAAATGGTTCATTCTAATTTTACTCATATAAAATGTCAACTTTCAATTGCTTCCTTCCCACCTCTCTTCCCACTGCAGCACCCCATCAGCCTTGCTTACATAGGTCACTCTGGAGCGTTCAATTGTTAGCTTTTTTTGCAAACATCATAATTCCTTATAATAATTACATAATTCAGTTATTCCTTAACTGAATAGTCTGTTGGTTAAGACACAAGATTAGAATGTCATTTTCACATATTATATGACCTGGGGTGTAAGTAGACCTCTGCCTTGTCTAATTGCAAACTGTGAATATGCTAGAATATCCTACAGTTTTTGAACGATGAACAAAGAAAGTGGTATGAAATGTGTTGACAAGATGAAAATGGGCACTTAAACTTTAGACCTGTACTGCCAAGGTGACAAGAGAGTTGCAAATTGACCCTGAAAACAATAAATGCTTTCACATTCATTTCTGTTAAAGGATGCATGTTTAGTGATGGTCTTCCTTTACTATGGAAGGAGTCAAGAGGAGATACACATGCATATTTATTAACAATGCAATCTTTCTATGTATTTCCTGAGGTGTTTTTATTATTTATATGGCTGCATGAATGGAGCTGGCTTCTTTATAGCCTAAAATAAGAAATGCAAGGAACAATTTTGTATCCAATGTCAAGATATGATAACTCAGAAAATAATAGCTGTTCTATCCTTGAAGTTCAAAAAGATATTCATTTCTATGTGGTTATGGATTCACACAGGAAAATGGAATTTTTTAGTATTTCTCGAAAATTTTCCAAAAATAATTTGACTGAGCTCTTGATAGTAAAATGCTGGTGCCAGCTATACCCAGCATCCTGTCTAGTACAGTGTCAGGCACCTAATATCAGCTCATTCTGTGCATACTTGCAGGTGCAGGGATGACTTTCCTGCCCTCTGAAAGAGAAAAAATGCAAGCAAGGCTTATCTAAAAAGGCAAGAATTATATTTTTTCTTACATAAAATAGGTGTTCTATATGCCCATTTAGCTACCCCAAATGTCCTGAAAGACAGTTTTGTAAAAGCTGTAAGAATGAGTATTTAGAAAAAAATCTGGTGTGTGTAGAAGAATTTATAAAGAACTAGAAATAAAGTATAAAAGCCAATGTTGGCACTTAGAACTTTACCCATGGTATGTTCCAAGATTTTCTAGATGTTTCTTTCCCACAAGTAAATTTTTGTCTTTCAGTAGATTTTAGAAGGGCCTTGACATCTAATTCTTGATTTCTCCTTCAAGAAGATGAAATGAACCTACACCCATTATTAAGAGCTTCCTGTGTCACAGGATTCTTTGTTTCAACATTCATTGAGCGTGCATGATGACCTAATTGCCATCTCAGGGTCTTCTTGCATTCCTGTCCTCCCAGATATTGACAATGCTGACCATTTCTCTTTAGAAATTATTACTCTTGGCTTTTATGCCATTGCTCCCTCTCCTTTAATTTTTTCTGCTTGTCCTAAAAATTTCCCTCTCCTTAGCCTCCTTCTTTCTGCCACACTATAAATTCTCCTCAGACAATTTTTCCAATTGATGTGGCTTAAATTATGCTGAGGCTCAGAACACCATCTCTGGACTATGGGGCTAATTGACACCAATTTACCAAATTTCTAACAGGATGGCCTAGAGATATATTAGACTCAGTATATCTCAAATTAAGTGCATTAAGTTTTCCATAAAGTCTGAGCTTCCTTTACTCTCTCCACCTAAGTTAAAACCACTATCACAACACGGTTGCCAAAAAAACCACAGCATCTTCCTTGATTTCTCCCCTTCCCCAGGCTGCCTCATCTTATCCATTCCATCCCACCGATTCTCATCTCTAACATTTGTCTCCATTTAACCATTTACACCCTCCAATCCCCTAGTCCCTGTCTTCTTCAGCTGTCACAAAGATAATCCCAATATCCACACTTTGACAGAGTTCTCTGCCTTCCAGCAGTCCATTTTGTTAATTACTGGCAACATGTCCAGCTAAAAGAACAATTTCCAGCATCATTTCGGTATGGTGAACCCATGACCACATTACAGTTTAAGGCCAATGACACGTAAGTGGAAAGCTCTTGAACAAGGGCACATTCAGCTGGCACTTGTCTTTTGACCTTCAGCCTTCAGGTTCTCCCTGCCTGGAATGCAAATGGGATGCTATGGTGGAGCAGCTCTTTGCAACCACAAGAAGAAAGGCATGAAGATAAAAGGCATGCATCAAGAATAAATTAGTGATAACCCTAATGACAGAGTCACCACACTGGCTCTGTGCTGCTTACCTTCACTCTCCTTCTTGTGCTATGAGGAAAAATGGGTAAAGTCACTGTTGAGTCATTCTTGGGGTTAGTAGCTGATGAATGCAAGGGAAAGTACACATCATCGTATCCCATCTCCCTTCATCTTCCTCTAGCATTATAATCTTTTTGCCAGAATTTGATTTCAAAATAAAGCTTTGGACATATTATTTTCTCTGCCTCTAAATATTTCTGGATCCCACTGCCTTTGCAACAGGTTCTTTATCCTGGCTTTGATGCAAGATGCTTCACAATAAGATTCAAGCTTGCATTTAAGGTGTTATCATGTATTGTTCCCAGACATGCAGGCACTGTACTTTCAAGCCATCAGAAAATGCCATGCACTTCTGCAGTTTTCTGACATTGCCAAGATCTTTCCGCTTCCAGAATCTTTTCCTTCCATCAATGCTAGATAAACTTTCATTTATCCTTCAGAGTCAAGTTCAGTTCTCATCTCCTCCCTGTAGCTTCCCTTGTGCCTTTTCCAAACTTAGGGGCTACTTCATCGACTCCTCCTTTTTGTCTAAGAGCATTTAATTGGTGGTAAAAATTGCACAACAGATAAGAGCATATATTTTGGCTTTTTAGGTTGGATGCGGAGTGATGTTGAGCATAGTTCCTCAATCTCATTTTGAGAAATCCTGAAAAATTAAATGGGTTAAATCATGTGGCGTTATTATAAAAAGATATGTGTAAGGGCTCACTGACATCTGAGATTATCATTAACTACTATGATATTACCTTTTAGATTTATATTTAGTGCCTATCTGTCCCTCCCTTGTGCAGTTGGGGATGGTCAGTTTACCCTTCCTATTTCTTATTCTCAGTGTCATGCATAGTGTCTGTCACTGAAGAGAATCGAACTAAATTGAGCAACTAGGATATGCAAATCCTATTCAATGCTGGATGTAAGCTACTAAAGTTTTTTAGTATGTGTTTTAGAGGTTAAGTGACATCTATTATCAATTCTTATCAAATCCAGAGAATTTTTGGAAAGAAAACCATTGGGATAGAGGAGGAACTACCTCCTAGGAAATCTGAGCAGCGTTCAGTTGGTAAAGAACAAATAGAACACTCAAAGAGAGTATCCTGCTACCTAACTCCCCATGGAGTAGAAAATACACGATGAATAACTAAAATTTGTAGGATGGAGAATAATGCCCATTCTATCCTCTCAACAGTTTTTAATACTGAAAACAATCCTTGACTTCTTAAAAAATGTGCAAGAAATTTCTTTCTTTAGCTACTCTCTGAATTCCCAGCCTACCATATGCTGCCTGTTCCAGCTGACTTCCTCCTGTAAGTATACACCAAGCCCTCCTATGGTAGACACCAAGAGTACACAGATTCCTAGGATCCTCAAGGATAGGGAGAAAAGCCAAGGGTATAGAATGCTTTACAGTGATGAATACCTTTCTATTTCTCTAGGGCATGATTGTGTCAAAAGAAGTTAAGGAAGTTGAACTTTGGAACTACATCCAGCATTTTATTCTTCCCAGATACAGAAAAGTTAAGTAAGAAGAAAAGTATAGAATAAAATGAGGAGAGGAAAAAAATATAAGCTTCACTGTAGTGCAGTGATATTATTTTATTCAAATGGAAAATGGCAGAAATGAGCAAAATATGTGATGTCTCACAGAGAAATCTTACAGGCATCTGTGCACTTATTTTACAATTTCTGTCTCTCCCCAAATAAGATGGGAAGTGTGTGTGTGTGTGTGTGTGTGTGTGTGTGTGTGTGTGTGTGTATCAATCACAGAAGTTACTGAAAGAATGAAAGAAATCCTCTTGTCCTCCTGGCAGGGTAATTAATGAATGGCAGGTCAGTCACCCTTGTGAAAAAATAAAACGTGGCAAGACATCACGGCTTTGTCAAGAACTTTGAGGTTTTTAAACTGGAAGCAATTTGGACAATGACTATTTTGACCATACAACTTCCTAATCTCAGTTCCTTTATAAAGTCTGGGTGGGGGCCAAATGGAAAGGTTCATCTCAGCTGTGCAGATAGTGTTCATAGAGGAAATAAGAAGAGTTTAAACAGTGGAGTCATTTCCTTTGGTTCTCAGCTCTGAGGAACAAAACTCCTTTCAGTCAGTGATATCTGCAGCTCAATTCCTGCAGCCCAGCTTAGAAAAATAACAAAACCTGTTCCCTGAAACATTTTCCAATCAGACAAGGACAGGTTTCAATTCAAAACATTTAAGTCCAATAAAAGACTTTCCTTTGCCAGAGGGTTCTAGGAAGACTAACACCTTTTTAAGGTTCAGACTGCTTTCTAACGAGTCACATAAAAATCCGCGACCAGTGTAAATGTCACGTGCAAAAGGATGTGTTCAGGAGAGAGACCCGTATAATCAAATCTCCAGCCGCTCCTTTGGAACTGCTGCTAAGAGGTCTCGCTGAAAATAATGGGGCCCATTTATGACACATAGCACAAATGGTGATAGCAATTTACCTCTCAAGTGGAACCTCAGCGGCCCTGGAATGGTTACCTAAATGTGGTAAGAGTGGAAAAGCAGCACTTTCCAAATATACCCTCCAGCTAAGGACTTCTGGAACTGCTGCAAGGTTGTAAAGAAAAGATGGATTGTTAGAATACTGTTATGCTCATATGTATGCATTCTAAATGCCAAAGTTGGAAGCCCAGTACACACAGTATTGTTCACATGCCATAAGAATTTGAAATATTAGGCAGCCTTTGTCCTAGATTGATCTACAAGGAACAGCAAGTACTCATGCTGTACCATGCCTGAGGTTTTTCATCTGTCTAGTTTATCTTGCTTTTACTTTTCTTGAAAAGTCCTGTGGTGTTCATTCTCAAGTCTTTGGGTCAGTTTCTGGTTGGAAAGAAAACCACAAAAAGATTGGATCAAATACCAAATGGAAAATGTGAATAAATGGGATTATATTTACATCTTGATACTCAATCTTACAGTTCTAAGACTACAAAGTAATTTATTCCAGGAATACTTGTGAACAGTCATATATTTTAGTTATTAAATATAAGAAGGAGTCTCACAATATTTACAGCATCTAGATAATAATTACCTCACTGTAATGTCAGGTGAATCAAAATTGGCTCATAGCACTCACCACAGGCTGCAGCTATAGAATAAATTGTGTTTTATTCCTCTTTCCAAATTCTCAGATCTAAAACTTAGAAACCATTTATGCACAAATTTGCTAACCAGCAAGCTCTTAGAAAGACTAAGCAATCCTTCACTTGCTAAAATATTTCTGATGAGAAATAAGTCCAACTTTCATGAGGTAGACGTTCCCATTTTTTCTCTCGACTTTTATTTTTCAGTAAATCTGAATGACTAGAAATGATAAGAAAAGAGAGGCTTTTGTTAAATATATCAGAAACATCTAATGTTTTTGAAACCAGAAGAGGAAAATTATTAGTACCATAACATAAGCATCTTAATTGCATGCAAATTTAAACCAAATGTTACAGGAAAAGTTTCCCTTTTACTTTCCAACTTCTGCTCTCCAAGGAATTCCAAATGGAGGAGCACAGTGTCAGCTGAGTGACTCTGAACATGAACAGAAACAAAATTTCTGTTTTCAGTTAGTGTTTGACACATGTGTTTTCATTCTTTCCTAACATACAACTGGATCCCTCAACTTTAAAGTCATAATATAAAGATTTCATTTTGTTATTATTCTTATAAATAGTGTAGTCTTATAAATTGTGTAGTCTTATCTAAATAAAGACAAAGAACATTATTCTTTAGATATGAGGGTGCTATGAGCAGGGCCTACAATTTTACTTTTTCGAATGTGCTAAGTAATCCAACGTCTTTTGCCTGTCCCCTCATAACTAACCTCAGAAACTGGCAAAGACTTGGGCTAAATAATAAATGACAAGTTGCAGAGGACTATGCACAGCGAATCACAAATGTAATAACACTCAGAGGAGTGTAAAAATTATTCTCCACATACATTTTAGACTAAATATCAAAGTTACACAAAACACCTATATAAGAACTAGTTAGTAAGAACTAGTTTCCGTTCATTCACATGCATTTACTGGTATTATCACATTTGAGAGTCAAACTCAGTTTTAGAAAATTGGTTCAGAAATCAACTGTTGACTTTAATCTTTCTGATTCCATTAAAACAGTGTCCCCGGGCTGGGATTGTGGCTCAGTGGTAGAACGCTTGCCTCACATGCGTGATGAGGCACCGGGTTCGATCCTCAGCACCACATACAAATAAATAAAATAAAGATACTGTGTCCATCTACAACTAAAACAATATTTAAAAAAAAAACAGTGTCTCCTTTGTCATTATCCAAAAGCAAACTCAAATCTTTTCATAATAAAATATTTGTAAAACATTCAAATAGATCCTAACACACAGTGGGCACTCAATACCTTGTGATTTTTAAATAAGCAGAGAAATCCATGATGCCTATTAATAATTTCTCAGGAAAATCCACATCCAACACAGCCAAAGCAATGCTGGCAGTAGTCAACAATGTGATTAAGGGGTACATTATATGACCAAGGAAGTAAGAATTGTACTAAAGGGACTTTACCAAAAGCTAAGACAGGGAAGTGTCTATGAAATAAAGTAGAATTTAAAGTTGACCACTAATCTAAGTCAAGTTTGGATAAAAGAAGGCTAGAGAGAGAGATAATGTGGAGGGGAAGTAAACTGAATTAACTAGCCAGGGTGATATAAGCATAGTGTGTTTGGAGAGTAAAGGGACTGGCCTGCTTAGGGTCAGAGGTATATGTAGGAGCAGAAGGAAACCAAGTGGGTTGATCCATGTTCTAAGAGCCTTCAAAGCTATACTGAGGAATTCAGACTTGATAAGGAGAGAAACAACAAGTCATAAATAGTTTTTAAGCAGGCAAAAACCGTGATTAAAGCATTGTGTAAAAAAGATCGTGTATCTGTAAAAGTACCCTGAGTCCACATGTTCTTAACAAAACTGTACTTACTATAGCTCTGTGATAAATGGCTGCAACTTCATCTCAGTTTGTAATCGCAGCTGAAATCACATGCATGACCATTTCTCAGTGCTACATCTAAGAATGAAGAATCCAAGATGGGATTAAACCACCCACTATTTTATTCTTTCAGACATGCATTGAGTAATGACTGCATGTGTCAGTCAAGCAAATACTAAGCACAGTGAACAAGAAATGAACAAGATGCTGCCTTTTTTTCCCCTAAAGAAATACATAATTCTTGCTTTTGATAAACCATGATCTAAGAGGAACATTAAAAATAAAGATCACTGATTATATATGGAGTTTGCAAATGCTGGTTATACTTTTGCAATAACAAAGAATTGTAACAAAAGATACAGAGCAGGATACTTAAGTAAGCTTTGATAGGTATAGAGTGAAAAGAAAGTTTTGAAAACTGGGTGGTCATCAGCTGAGTCCTACAAGTTATGGAAGAGAACAGAGGAAGCATAGAAGAGGAATAGTATTTCTCAGAGATTAAGCAACCAGGTTTTTGAATAAAGCACGCCCAAATTTATATCCCAGATCTGCCATTCCATGTTGTAGCAACTTGGGAAAGTTCTTTATCTCCCTCTACTTTAAAATGCAGATGATATTTATATTCTTTTCAAAAAACACAATAGGGTATTTAAAACATGTACTTTGAATTCTGTACATGATGCATTCAATAAATATCTGATATTATTGAATGTTGGCAGATTTTCAGGCAAAGGGATCAGGCACCAACATATCCTTGTATATGGCACATAAATAGTTGGGTATGGGTAGATATGCAGGAAGAGATGAGAACTAAACATGTTCATCACTGGCCTATAGGTTGCTCAGGCTACAAGTCCATTGGCCCTACTCCTGTGGACCACAGTGTGAATACTTCACCACCCTCAGAGATGTGCAGGGCTCACAATATACAAAAGCGTAGTAGCTCTGGCATTAGAGAGCAGAGGACAGGTTGGATCACAAAAGACCTCATAGTCTGTAAATAGTTCAAAGTTTATCATTTTGACATCTCATTCGAAATGACACAGATCCAAAAATTTACACATATAATTGAATTTTAATGATGATATGCATCTTTAAACTTTCTCATTATTGAATAAATGTTTTCTTCTTATTGCTTATCAGAACCGTTAAATGCTGCTAACACTACACTAGTCATTGTTATTGTTTTTCTACATCACATAATTAATTTAAAAATATAATGGACATTCAGAAATCATCATTTCACTACACAAAGAATCCTAGCCATCACTGCTTCAGAATCCCTTTCAAGTGCTTAGTTTTCTGAATGCACTATTTTTGCAGAGTTTTGGTCAGATTATAGATATTTTGTCACCCAATTTTTTTCCATCTTTTGTGTATTGAGAAAAACTTGTCAGTCTTTATTATCTGCTAAATCTTCGTTTTCAGATCAGGAAAATGTGATCCCTCCCTCAAGGACGCACAGTCCTGAGAAGGAAACAGTCCTCAAAAGCACATGTATTCAGAAAACCATCTTCAGAGCCATCATCTATTATGTTTTGCCCTAGGTATTAGCAGAGCACACACAGATTGTTCTACTCTTCTTTCTCCCACTTAGTGTCATACTGCAGCTAGGGTTCTGTGCTGCCTCAGTATCTCAATAGTTAGCCTTTTAAATAATTGTGAAGTTCCCCTTCAGAGTTCAGCCAATCCTCATTTTTGCAGATTTACTTCCACTTTTCAGTAACACAAAGCAAAGATTGCATGCATGTATACAGTTTTTCCATACCTAAGGTATTATTTCCTTAGAAAAAATTAAATGACTGTGTTTATTTGTTTAAATGGTATGCAAATTATAGTGACTCTTAAAATGTGCTCCCAAATAGAACAAAAACAAAAAACACGAAAACCTCTTTTTAATAAAATTGATAGAAAAGTGGAATCCCAATGTCACACCTCTAGGAACTAGACAGAGGAAAACTAAGCCCAAAGACAGCAGCAGAAGAGAGAAAATATAGATATGAGAGTAGAGATATATGATTGGAAGCCAGAAAAATAAAGGGAAAGATCAATGAAAATAAGCTTTTTTTAAAAGGATAACCCAAATAGACAAATCTTTAGTACACTAAGAATAAATGAGAGAAAATTCAAGTAAATAAAATCAGAAATGAAAGACATTATACTGACACAACAGAAACAGGGAAGATTGCAAGATACTACTATGAATAATTATATACCAATGAATTGCATCACCTAGAAGAAATAGATAAATTGCTAGACATATACACTCTACCTATACTGAATCATGAAGAAAGGAAAAGTCTGAACAGACCTATTACAAGAGATTGAAGCAGTAATAAAGTGTCTCCTATCAAAGAAGAACCAGGACCTGATGCTTAACTGCTGTATTCTACCAAATATTCAGGAACTAATACCAATCCTTCTCAAATGCTTTCAAAAAAAAAGAAAACAAAGAAGAGATAATGCCTCCAACTCCATTTTACAAAATCGTCATTATACTGCTGCTGAAGCCAGACAAAGATACTATGACAAGAGAAAATTCGGGTCAATATCCCTAAGAACATAGATGCCAAAATTCATTATAAAATACTTGCACACTAAATTCAATGGCATATTAAAAAGGATTATTCACCGTGGGCCAAGTGTTATTCTAGTGATGCAAAGATGCTTCAATATATGCCAATCTATAAATGGGCTGCACCACATTAACAAAACAACAAAAGCCATCGGATCATCTCAATAGATGCAGAAAAAGTCAACATCCTTTCAAGGTAGAAACTCAGCAGATTAGGCATGGAAAGCAGGTATCTCAACATCATAAGACAGATATGAACTTTTAATGAACCACTTCCTCAACAGTAAAATGTGGAAAGTATTTTTTCTCAGATCAGAAACAAGAACAAGATGCTTACTCTCACTACCTCTACTCAACTAATACCAAAGTCCTAGCAAGGGCATTTAGGCAAGAGAAAAAAATACAACACATCCAAACTGGAAAAGAAGAATAGAAGGTGTCCCTGTTTGCAAAAGATGTAGTTTATATATAGAAAGTCCTAAATTTCACCTCCAAATAAAAGTGTTAGAATTAATAAGTGAATTCTGGCACACTTGCAGGTACAAAAATCAACATACAAAAACTATAGTGTTTGAATATACTAAAAATGAATTATCCCTACAATTATTTCAGAAAATAATCTCATTTACGACAGCTACAAACAAATCAACCAACCATCAAACAAAAACCTTCTAAATAAATCTAACTAAAAGTTGAAAGACCTGGATGCTAAAAAGTATAAAACATAAATGAAAGCAACTGAAAAATAAATGAAGAGAGACTCTACATGCATTAGTTGGAAAAATTAAAATTGGATAAAATGCTCATAATACCCAAAGCAATCCACAAATTTAATCCCCATCAGAATTCCAATGATATTTTTCATAGAAATAGAAAACACAAACCTAAAACATTGAAGGATCCACAAAAGATCCTAAATAGCAAAAGTAATTTTTAGAGGAAAAAAAAAATTAAAGCCAAAGGCACCACACTACCTAACTTCAAAAATACTCAAAGCTACAGTAATCATGAAGACATGGGAGTGGCATACAAACAGACACAGACCAGTGGGAGAGAATAGATTGCTCAGAAGTAAATTCATGTGTTTGCAATCAACTAATTCTTGACAGTGATGCCAAGAACACACATAGGGAAAAGACAGTCTCTTTGATAAATGGTATGTGGACAATTGGATATCTATATACAGAAGAATGAAATCAGACTCTTATCTCACACCATATTAAAAAATCCGCTAAAAATGGACTAAAATCTTAAACAAAAGACCTGAGCTGAAAAATTACAAAAAGAAAATGTATGGAACTAGCTCCGTGACTTTGGCCTGGGTAATGATTCTTTTGGATAGGAACCCCCAAACACAGGAAACGAAAGAGAAAATAGACAAATGGGATGACATAAAATTTGGAAACATCTGCACAGACAAGGAAATAATCAACAGAATGAAGAGACAACATATGGAATGAGAGAAAATATATTCAAATGATACAATTGATAAGGGGCTGGGGTATAGGAGATATAAGGAACTCAAACAACCTACTGGCAAGAAAACAAATAACTTCAAAGCTGGGCAAGCAAGGACTGGAGTATTAGCTTTATTGTAGAGCACTTGCCTAGCAAGTCATGAGGCCATGAGTTCAATCCCTAGCACCCAGTCTACCCCACCCCCTAAAATGGGCAAAGATGTGCATAGATATTTTTAAAAAGAAGACATACAAATGGCCAGGAGGTATATGAGAAAATATCCAGCATCGGCAATTACCAAAAAAGGAAGTTTAAAACCATGAGGAGCTGTCACTTCACACCTGTTAGAATGACTCATATTAAAAAGATTAAAGATAACACGTGTCAGCAAGGATGTGAAGAAAGGGACCCTTGAACACTGTCGGTGGGGATGTAAATTAGTACAGCCCTCACGTAAAATAGTAAGGAGATTCCTCAAAAAATTAAAAACAGAACTAATGCATGATGCTACAATCCCATTACTGGAGGTATATATCCAAAGACAATGAAACTAACACGTCCCAAAGACATTTGCACTCCCATGATCACCTCAATATTATTTACAATAGCCAAGATATGAAATCAACCTCAGTGTCTATGAATGGATGAATGAGAAACAAAACTGTGACATGTATTCATGATAAAATAGTTTTTAGTTTTAAAGAAGGAAATCTTAGCATTGCAGTAAACCAAAAAAGTCATTATATTGAGTGAAATAAGTCGGGTGCAAAAGACAAATACTGAATAACTTCACTTATGTGTAGAATTTAAAAAAGGCAAACTCATAAAAGCAGAGAAGAAATATGGTTACCAGAAGTTGGTGGCTGGGGGACAGTAAAATCAGAGGGGTGATTGGAATGTATTAGCCAAAGGGCATAAAAGTTTAGTTAGGAAGAATAATTCAAGAGATGTACTGTACAACATGGTGACTATAATTAATAACAAGGTATTATATTCTTGAAAATTGCAGAGACAGTAGAATTTAAGTATTCTCACCACAAAAATTACAAGTATGTAAAGACTTTCAAATGTTAATTAGGTTGATTAAACCATTCCACAGTGTATACATAATTCAAAACCTAGTATTAGGGATTGGGATGTAGTTCAGTGGTAGAACGCATGCCTAGAATGAATGAGGCCCTTCGTTTGCCCCCCAGCACTGTAAAATAAAAATAAAATCATCAAGTTAAATGATAAGCAAATGTAATTTTTATTTAAAAATTAAAAATTATTTATAAATATATTAGAGACCACAAAGATATCCCAGTGTTACTTATGCCCATTTGTTTTCCAGGAAACCAATTATCTTAGACAAGTTATCAATAATATTCACTTTGTCTGGGTCCAATTTTATGGTTCCCAAACTCTCATAAGGAAGGGCCTGTGCACTTTAAGTGACCTGGACCAAGGACAGAGATGAGTCTTCATGACGCACATATTACCCAAGAGGTCACTTTTTCCACTACTGCCTGGAACAGCTTAGTCCTATGTGCGACCTGGGCAAAACATCAATCCCAGTTCCTGGCAAGCAGAGGGAAGCATTTCCTCTCTAAACTTAGAGATGAAGTTTGTATTTCTGGAGTGGATCTGAAGGTCAGAGCCTCTCTGTATTTCCACATGTGTGTAGTTAGCTAACGAGGGCTGGGAATTCTGAACACAACCGTCTACAAATTGTTTAGAGAACAAAGCCCAAGTGAAACCATTTGCAGCACAGAGCTTCAGGTGAAACTTCATCTCCAAAGTTAAATTCAACTGAGAAAGCCTTTGCATTTGTTCCGCATTTTTGTCCAATAAAGTAAAAACAAATCTCTGACAGTGTTGATGCTTGCCATTTACCAAGTTGAGACAGAGATGCTCTGTCACATCCAATGTTTTGTGTTTTTTTTTGGTACTGGAGATTGAACTCAGGGGCACTCGATCACTGAGCCACATCCCCAGCCCTATTTTTGTGTTTTATGTAGAGACCGCGCCTGGCTCCTATGTTATTTTTTACAATGCACAGCTTCTGCACAGTTACCTGCTAGAGACAGTCTTTAGCTTAAAAAGAAACAGGACAAAATACCTCCACTCCCTCCCTCAGAATGACTTGCTTGTGGTTACAAATATGAAATCGTTGCCTAGCTGTTCTTAGACTAACAGCAGATGGTGGTGTGGAAGAAGTAAAATAATTCTCTCAATAGTCCCATCATCAAGATCCAGTTGTAAGAGCAGAGTCGGGCAATGGAATGTCAGGCCTGAGAAGGATCACTCTCAGGAACTAGGTGGGAAAGAAATGGAATTAGAATCTAAACCCCACAAAAATTCAAACTCAAATGCAGGCAGAGTACTCCAAAGCACCATGCCCAGAGGAAATAAACATGAACTTGAATATAGCTCTTGAAAAAGAAAAAGAAAAAAAAAACCAAACTGACCACAGTTTGTGAAGGTTTCTTTAAGCACAAAGGGGAATGAGGGACCAGGTGGAATTTGGGTTAGAGACTAGAAGGAAACTCCAGGCAATAGGAAACCATGTGGATGGGTGGGGGAAGAAACTTTTGAGAAAAACCAGACTGGAAAGGGAAAAATTGGCCTTAGCAGGCATTTGGATGTTTTCCTGCAAGGGCTGCTTCCTGGATAGGTTCAAAACATGAAAAGCCTTTGGCCTGTACTTTGTCATACCTTGAGAATCTAAATAAAAAAATAGTTGTCTATTCCTGAGTTCATCTATCAAGAAGATAATGACCCCAAAACACTAGACACAACTAAAGGGTAAGTTGTTTTTTGTTTGTTTG
>PVHX01003188.1:35136-77883 GCA_004024805.1 Geosciurus inauris
TGGTACCGGGGATTGAACTCAGGGGCACTCGACCCCTGAGCCACATCCCCAGCCCTATTTTGTGTTTTATGTAGAGACAGGGTCTCACTGAGTTGCTTAGCACCTCGCCCTTGCTGAGGCTGGCTTTGAACTCGCGATTCTCCTGTCTCAGCCTCCCTAAGTGCTGGGATTACAAGCGTGAGCCACCGCGCCCGGCTAAGGGTAAGTTGTTTAAAGAAAGAAAAGGGAGGCTGGGTAAGTCATTGGGATGGAGTGACCTCTTCAGAGGCCAACCTTAAACCCACTGAGCAAACACAGAGGCAAGCCAAGGACTTAAACACAGTGGAAAAGAGCATTTGCCATGAAACTCCATCACACAGGCCCTTTTTAAGGAAGCATGTCTCCTCCTGAGTCTGAGAGAGAGAGAAATGTATTACCCACATTTTGTCTTCCTACCACCACCCACAATTTTATGGGTATTTTCTCATTTAGAATCTATTGAACTACTTCTCACTGTGACATTAACACAGGTAGAATGCTAGACATTTGTTAATGTAAGTGCAAAATTGAAGTTAGCAGAAAAGCAGTCTTAAATTACAAAATAGGATCCTGAGCTTTCAAATCACTGTCTCTGTGTTTTTATGTCTGTATTAAGTGACAAACAGGAACCTGAATCAATACTGTTCATGCTACGATGGAAGGAGGTGGGTAGGAACTAATGCATGTTTCTTTCCAACTGTCCGCCTTTGTATAAACTCAAAACATCTTGCCTCTGTCTGCTTGTCATTAATGATATCCAGGATCATTTATGTTAGTCTTACTCGTGGGGATTATTTTGTGGGAAAAAGAATCAAACAGGGGAGTAGGCTTTGTGGTTAGATAACATGTGCTTATATGCTGACTGCATGATATTTGACACATTATTCAGCATCTCCAGGTTTGCTTTCTCTTGGGTAAAATGGGGAAGATAATAATTGTCTTAGTTACGCGATACCCATCCAACAATGGCATAGGTTATTAAAAGTTGAAAATGGCCAAGTGGTACAAGCAGTGGCCAAGCAGGTACAAGTGACTGAAGGGGGTTGGTTTTAAAGAAATACTAGATAGTTTAGCCTCCACTGAAAGGCATCCCCATCTAAATATTTTTAAACCATGTTGTAACCAAACAACATTCCTCCCATAGATGAATTTTCCCTTCTGATGAATTACAAGAATGTTCTAAGAGACTCCTAGACAGTATATCAGCACAAATATAATGTGGGGTATGCATAGATCATCAACTCATTCTCTCTTCACATTGTGAAGTGGGGCTTGTCTCCTGGGCAAAAAGACCAAACACACCCACGCCCTTAGGATTCTTTTTTATTTTTTTTTATCTTGGTCCTTTAAATCTATTCTTTATGTGGTTCACTGCTTGATTGGATCGCTGGTATGCTGATGGAAGGTAGGGCAAAATTTTTACCTTCTATGTGTAAGGGAATTCAGAAAGGAAGCACAAGGTAAAAAATGCTGGTAAATGCTAACACTATGATGCTAGAAAAGACAAGGCAGTGGGTTAACAGAGGTACCATAAGTCTTCCTCTCCAAACAGATAGACCATCCCCTGGTTTGCCAGTGCCCAACACTTTCACCAATTCATGCATCATATTTGCTTTTGATTGTCTACAGAAGGCTACCTGCAAACTGGAATCATCTTATCCGGAAAGACATACTTTATATCATATTTTAAATTTTCTTTAAAAGGAAACAGAGCCAAAGTCTTGACCCTAGATTAATAACTTTTGAAGGACATAGAGGAAAGATAGGCAAAATTAGACACCATATTGGGATGGTTTTAGTTGTATTAATAATCTGCATCAATAGGACATGACAGGTGGCAAATACACTGCTGCAAACTAACACTGACATTTTCACACAGGTTTCAAACGTACACACTTTTTCAATGCTTGCGTGAGGTTTTTTTTTTTTTTTTTGGACGGGGGATTGAACTCAGGGTTACTTGACCACTGAGCCACATCCCCAGCCCTATTTTGTGTTTTTATTTAGAGACAGGGTCTCACTGAGTTGCTTAATGCCTCACCCTTGCTGAGGCTGACTTGGAGCTCCCGATTTTCCTGTCTCAGCCTCCCAAAGTGCCGGGACTACAGGTGAGTGCCACCAAGACCGGCTTGCATGTGTTTTTATTTGGTAATTGTGAATGCCCTATTAACTCATTTTTGCTTGTCTTAGATTATTTCTCCCAGCAGAAGAAAACCACAAAGAACCAGGAAGCCACTGAAAGAGAACAACTTCCTCAGGACTTCTTTGGTTGATGTAAACTAGGGGATTTCACATAAGACATAAAACTTTAGGTCAATCTCTACATAAATGATTCAAAATTCTCTTAGAATAAAAGCATTTCAAATATCTTGCACATGTGATACACTGAGACAGGCTGACAAACACATGTAATTATGAATGTTTAATAAATATATTACTATCACATATGAAAGGTATTTATGTGTATTTATATTTTGCTTGGAGTTGCTCTCATTTGGTTTGAAACACAACTGAGAAACTGGGCTAGATTGGAGTAAATCCTACTTTTCATATAGTAATCTTCAACTTGTTAAGTTTTCTTCTTATGAAATAATTCTCAATTTCATCATCTGCTTCCCTATGAAAGGGTACTACCCATAATTTCTTTATATCCTACATGTAAAATTAGAAATTTTCTCATCTTGAACCCATTGTCATTAAACAATCTCATGGGAACTCTTTAAAAAAACCTGTTAAGTTACAATAATTTAATAATAACTTTTAATGAGACTCCAGATTCTAACTCATAGTTTTCCTTTTCAGGAAAAAAAAAAAATTCTGTTTTTTATCCAATCCTTAAATTAAAAGTTAGTGTCCTTTTATCTAAAATAGCAAATCTTCCCCCAAAGATATAAATTCCAAGGGGATTTATATTTCTCAAGGAATTTTGCAACCTGATTTCATTCATATATTTCCTATGCAGTTCTTCCTATGAAAGAGCCACATGCCAAAGTGCACTGTGTCCTTTGACAGTTGCTTCCCGGAAATCTGCAGTTTTAGCTCTTGCTTTTCCCATACTGCACAAGTTTTCCAAGTGTGAGCAGCTGTGATCTGTAGTTTGAGGTACTTATTGTTTATTAAGAAACTATTTCTTTAAAGGTGGTACAGATAAGGTGGGCTAAAGACACTTCGTAAACATAGGTTCCTTCCACTCAGGGCTAACATCAGCTGAATGGCCAGTAAGTCTCACATGATGCCTGCCAATTACAATGAACTGCTTTTTCTCATCATAAGCAGAAATTAAATGCAAAACTTGCACTTTTCTCTTATTCCACAACACAGGGAGAAAAGCATGCCAAATTTTAAAATGATCATATGATACCAAAGTCCTTATATCACCAATATTTTATAAAGAGATATTTGAGCCACTTATGGTCACCTGCAGAATAATAACAATGATACATTCATCTTTCAAATTCAATCTCAGATTTCAGAGTGAACTTTGTTTTTTTTTGTTTTTGTTTTTGCTATATACATGAGTTTTTCTCTTCCAACTCTAGAGCTCTCATTTCCTCCTAAAGGAAAGAAATATATATTTTTGATAGCAATGTGATTAGCCAAAAAGTTAATAAGAACAATAACAAGCATCCATCAGAAGGCTGCCAACCATGTGTTCAATTTTATATGCTTTTTCATGGTTTCACAAACCAAGAAAGTGAGCATTTTTATGTTCTTTGTTCTTCTTTTTACCTTTGAACTTGTAAAACAACATTGCAAAGTGAATAGCATACCAAAAGGTGAACACAGAAGCATTTTTTTTTCCAGAACCTATCCAACTCAATCAGAATGAATTCCACCACCTGCCACTGTGACGGAATGTGCTTTTTCTCAAAGACTTTGGGTTTTATAAGTCCTGAAAAATCCTGAGGGCTATCGTATAGCCAACACCAAATGTAGGAAAGAATCATCCTTGAAGTGCTTTTAGTTTTTGTTATTAGCAAAGTCTGACTGAATAAACACATGTCAACTCATGAAACACATTCCTTTAACACTTAAAATGTACTCAGAGTCACATTAAAGCATGTGAGATGTATTTGAGCCTTTAACAACATGGTTCCTGTGAGAAGAAATGTCTCAGACCATACAAACATTTAGCTAATTTCCGTGCCAGACACATAACAAACATGTTTCTATGAAACTTGGAAAATAATTTTCCTATTGTAGATATAAATAATATCATTGAGGAAACAGATGTTTGGGGATATTATATAACTTATCTAAGAAACTAAATAGATTTTTTTTTTTTGGGGGGTATAGATTTCAACTGAAAAATCTTTGGAGTGTCTTTTTTTATTTTTAAATATCCGTGAAGTTTATTTCTTTATGTGGTGCTGAAGGTTCACATAAATTTTAACAAACCAAATACACACAAACATATTTGTGCCTCACACACATTATTATATTTTGCATATCATTTAAAATATATATTACTATCTAAAACTTCTCATATCTTTATAAGATCACTGGTGAGTGAAAATAGATAACTTTAAGGCAATAAAAGGATAATTCTACATTAATAAAATAAACATTCTGAGTTAGAAATTATTGTTTTGTTGTCTGTGTAATATTTATTATATTTTTTTTACACGTGTATCAGCATGTCTTTGGTTCCCTTAGTATTTTTACTAGCCAGTGGAGCATATTTGTGCCATGATTATGGTTTCCACTGATATGGTACCAAGGGGATCCCAGAAAGAAAGACAAAGCCCCCGGAATCTAAGTAACCACATCAGAATGTCTTCTGTCCCCAAGTCGTTGGCCATGGAAAGTAAGGCCCAGCCAAAGCCTGAGAAGATTATAATCTGCAAGAAGGACCCTAATCATAGAAGCTGGAGAGATAGTGAAGCACAAGACCTTTGATCTCGGAAGAGCTGGTTCAACAGAGCTGGTGTTGCAAGGTGTTTAGACAAGCTGGGAAGAGTCCACCAAGAAACAATTGATGTAGACTAGAGGAAGTAAGAAGAAAAAGCATCTTACGCGTATTGACACAAGTCAGATTCTAAACATCGGGAACTGCAAGGATCAGAGTAGATACCCTATCTGGGCAAAAGGATTTCTGTTCAGTTAGAAAACATGGGTTAGTAACAGTTTGATCATGAGAGAGAATTTTTTATTTTTATGATATTTAACATTCCACTGCATTTAAAAATTGTTTCTAATGAAATCGCATCATTTCTGCATGTGTAAAAGCATTAGACAGGTACAGTATTAAATGCTATCAAATACAAACTTAGGTTTAAAATAGAATAGTGTCTGTTATATTTAGTGTTTGTGGGTTTTCCTCCTCCTCCTCTTCTTCTCCTTCTTGTCTCCTTCTTCCCTCCCCTCCCCTCCCCTCCCCCCCCTTCTTTCCCTTCCCTTCCCTTCTCTTCTCTTCTCTCTCTCTCTCTCTCTCTCTCTCTGCAGATTGAACCCAGGGGTAATTTACCACTGAGCTACATCCTGGTGCTTTCTATTTTTTATTTTTATTTTATTTTTTTATTTGATAAATTGTGGAGGCTAGTCTCAGAATTGGCAATCCACCTGCTTCAGTTTCCTGAGTTGCTGAGATTATAGGTATGCACTGCCATACAGGTTTGTGAGTATTTTTATTACTTTTGCCTCACATATATGTAACAACAACTCTAAGCAAAGGCTGAGTAAACAGATAGCTGTAAAAATACTGTTGAATAAAAACATGCAACTGTATAACTCCCAAAACATGAGTGTCTATTTTGTTTCCATTTATTCCAAAAATTTCTCAAAGTTAACATAGAATAATAATAATATGATAATGATTTTTTAAAATACCCAGTACTCTGATATTGCAAATAATAAATGAGGATGGATTATTTTTGGCAGGAGAAATATGTTTGGCTGTAGTTGTCTGGTTGAGCTGGAGACAACAAATGGAGACAACTGACCACAAAAATTAATATTGTTTTTTCCCCAACTTTGGCTATAAAATCATAAAAACTAGCGTTCTTCTCAAAAGAGGCCCAGAATAAAAATTCCATGTAAACAGTACCTACAGAACAATTCTGAATCAACTTGATGCACTGGTTGAAGGTACTAAAGTTCCCACATGAACTAACCTTTTCTGAAACAAAAATAAAGGCCAATATCAACACCAAACAAACGTGTCAGTTTATATATTGATAAAAATATCAGTTAGAAAAATTAATGCCAGAATAATTAGTGACTAGTGGCAAAATTAATGCCAGAATACAGTAAAATTCACAAAAGAAATATATGGAAATATTACACACCTGCTATATCAAAGGAACATACAACTTACAACTGTTTTTGTCCTTTTTTTTCCCTTTAAGCAATCTAATCCCATTATTTGAAAATTGAATAAATGTGTTTTTCAGACCATTTTGTTTCATGAGCTTCTTGCTCAATAGACTGTGAGCCCACCTGGTGAAGGTACCTATTCTTCTCAAAATGTAATTCCTCAGACTCATAAATTTCACAGAACATTTATTTTAGTTTGCACTGCTTTCAGGAAATAAAAGGCACTAGAAAAGAGGCTCCCCATAGCATGGCATTGGGTTTTTCCCTTTGCTTCCTTTGATTCTGTGTATAGCAACTCAGCTAAGTTTGCTCTCTGCCAGAATTAAATAGCTCTACTTACTCATGTATATACATAACAATCTGGTGCATGTCAATATCCCTTGGTAGGACTAATCCATAGGTAGGGGCAAAGTCCCACTCTATAATGACTACCTAAAAACATGACCGAATATAGTATTTTCCCTTTCTACAGGTCCATGGGTTTCACACAGCAATCTGCTCTTTCCTTACTTGCTATATAAATATTTCCTGTCAGTGCATATGGAAGAAAACAGAAATAAAATTAATTCCAAATACATCCACCTGTTTGGCCTCATATTTAGTCACCTAGAAATACTGAAAACAAAGTAGATAAATGGCTAGGAATCTAGAACTACTAAATGAATTCAGCCCAACAACAAATTCACGCCCCTCTCTGTAATAATCTAAGTGGGCCCTATCCATCTCCATACATTTTAGCATGCGAAATTATTTCCTTTACTAAAGACAAGGTAAGTTCTGACTCAGTTAAGAATGAATGAAGCTGAACTCAGTGGCACACGCCTGTAATCCCAGCAGCTGGGAAGGCTGAGGCAGGAGAACTTAATTGAGTAAGTTCTGACTCAATTAAGAATGAATGAAGCTGAACTCAGTGGCACACGCCTGTAATCCCAGCAGCTGGGAAGGCTGAGGCAGGAGAATTGCGAGTTCAAAGCCAGCCTCAGCAAAAGCAAGGCACTAAGCAACTCAGTGAGACCCTGTCTCTACATAAGATACACAATAGGGCTGGAGATGTGGCTCAGTGGTCAAGTTCCCCTGAGTCCAATCCCCAGTACCCCCTCCAAAAAAAGAATGAATGCTATCACTGGTGGATCATTCCCAAACTTTTAGATACTTGTCCTCATCTTTGACTTTAAATAAAATCTCAAAGGCAATATAAGTTTCTGTAAGTATAATTTAACCAGCCTGTGACTTGAAAGGCAGGAGGGCATATTCCAGTCTCTTCGGAGTGCGACTCTATGTGTCACCAGCACTCTCTCACTTCTTACACTCATGGCTTTTAGGCATGGAAACTTTCTATGGAATATCCATTACTCATTCCCTCTGCTCCAAACACATAGCAAGTCAGAAAAATAGGGTGGGGGGAGGGTGGAGAAAGGACAGCCAACCTTAAAAAGCAGAAAAATGCTGAGACAACTAAATTCATCTAAGATTTACACCATGTTGTCAATACCTTCTTTCATCTAATTTTCCCCAACCTTTTAAACTAGCACATACATTGGACTCAGGAGGAAAACCCAGTGGGGAGAAACCAAAGAAAGAAACAAAAAAAAACAAAACAGTGCGTATGTCTGTAACTTGTACGATAGCTCTTAATTTAGTCCTTGTGTTTGAGTATCTGAACGAGCTGAGGTCTGTTTTTTATTACTTCCCATCTGGAGAGATCGCTGGCTTTGTTCAGCAACTTCTGGTCATTTGGGCCTGATGATGATGGTTTTGTTTTATGTTGTTATATTACACAGAACCAAAGTAGTTGCAGCCACCACCTAAGAAAGAGCAATCTTGCAAACAGAGGTTATGTTGAAACAGTTCCGGAAGATGCTTCCCAACAGAGCCAGGAGTGTATGTCCCCCCTCTGAGGAGCATCCATACCTGATGGGCATAGGTAGCCTACAGGAAACAACAAGACCTGCCTTTCAGATGCTAAGATAGAGTCTCCAGGGCTGTTACATGAAGGTTAATTTTCATGCCCTTCTTCTTATCTCTGAGGAGAGTAATGCTTGCACTTTCTCGGACCTCACTAAAAACTAACTTGCATCTGATCTGCTGCAAGTGCAACAGCTCAGGAATAGCTGATTCAATTTCATATCTTTAAAAGAAAAAATTCATAAATCCTTGTCTTCATAATGTTTAGTTTTAATTGCACAACCTTCATCCGAGGTGAAGTTGCCAATGACCGAAAACCAAATGTCTCAGTAAATACCAAATCCAATTTGTGTTCTCTAATGACAGTCTCAATGACCTTAGTGATTTTGTTTCAAAAAGCCACTTTCTACACTCTTTAATTTTTTCCTTAAGAAAGTAGTGGTCCTAAAGAACTCAATTTCTGCCCATTATGTAAAGAAGCAGAATATGGCTTTCTCATTCTTTACTATTCATCTGAAATGATTTTATAAAACAAAAAAACATGGTCAAGAGTTATTCAGGTTTCACAGAAAGAATAACCAAAATATAAATATAATTGAAACCAGCTCAATTGTTTCTAAGAGATATATTTTGGTTTTCCTGAAAAGATTAAAGAACGGATTCTGAGAAACATTAAGATAATAGTAATATGTCACTCATAATTCTACATCTTAACAGAAACATTTGTTTGTTTTCCTTAATATGGAAAAAAAATTTATAGAAAAGAGCATAAGATTTTGTCAAGCATTTCCCAAATATAACTCATTTAATCATTATGACACTCTGTGAATGAGGCCCTCTTATCATTATCTCTTTACAGATGGTAAAGTAAGGCACAGCAAGGTCGAGTAATTGACTATAAGTCACACAGCTACTAAATAGAGAGACAGTGATCAACCCAGGCTCCACCATAGTCATAACATAGCAATGCTAATTTTCAGATATTTATATATTTCTACATTTAGTGTACAGGTTATTTTATATTCTCCTATGCTGATTTAGGTTCATATGACAAACATTTTCCAGGATTTGACAGTCTATTCCTTACGGCTACCAATTTAATAGTTATGTAACAGTAATATATGGTCTATAAGCAAGAATTTGGACGTTGCCTCTATATTTTTCTAGAATGAAGAAGAGAAGGGTGCTCAGAGGTGTGCATATATACATACTTCAAAAAATATGTTTCAATAAAATCTTTGGAACAATGTTCTCAGTGGAATAACTAGTATCAATGACTATGTCCTTTATTGCTCTTTCTATATTGACTTTGTAAAAAGACTTCCAATTTAGCCTGCTAATAGTGAAGAATGCATGCACCAGTTTCACACTGAGCAGCACTGAATGTCCCATGTTTGCTGCTTGAGTAGATATAAACGATCCTGCAAATTGCTTTAATTTTCATGTTTCCAATGATTGCCTAACTTGCCCTAAGGATACTTCGTCTCTTGTAGCCCTCTCAAGTTTTTGTTGTTCTGGTGATTTCTGTTTCTGTTTTTTGTTGTTTTTTTTTTTTCCCACCCACACCCTTCTTTCATAGTGAGTGGAGAGTCCTCCAGGCAACTTTCTCAATACTGTCCTCCTCCTATCTAAAATCTCCAATTTAGAATCTCACATCAACCGAGTTCAGAAGCAACTTAACCTTCTTTTCCACCACAGTCTACAGACCCTTGGTTTTATCATTCCAATTATGTTTCCACAAATACCTTCTGGGTTAGTCACTTTTCCCAACTTCTTCCTTGCTTCATTTCTTGAGGACTGCAATAAACACTGAGATCATTATTCCCGTACCTTGTCTCATCAGGTCCTTTAACTCTCTGACCACCTGCATCTTCTTCCACACCTCAGAGACTTACTCCAATGGTCATCATTAACAGCTATCAACTAGTTTCCTTAAATGCAATTGCTGTCTTCCTAATTGTCTCTATGTGTATGTTACCAAGGCCCACTTTTCTGGAAGAACATGCCTTAAATGGACTCAGTACAACTTTAAGGTGATTGTTTCCCCCGAAACATGACTGTGCCAATACTACATTTCTGATCATGACTGTTGTTTTCTGATGTCTCCCACATGATGTGCTTGATGAAGGTTCAGTCAGAGTCACTACTGCTAACCACAGGCTCCAAAGGCTGAGGCCAAACAAGGATACTGGAGGATTTTATAAGTGTATAATGGTCACATGATCATCCAGACTTCTTCACATGACCTTCTCAGCCAAAGATCTAGCAGGCCCCGAGTCCCCACAGTCAGCTTCAGCATGACTGAATGATTGATTTCATGACTGATTTCATGACTGATTGTCCTAGTTTGTCCCATAGTCCCTCCCTCCCTTTCTCCTCTCCTTCCCTTACTTCTTTTTTTTTCATCTTTCATAGTCATTGGTGCCTATTATGTTTAAGACTAGTAATTTCCAAACTACTTTTTAAAACGTAACTGCTACAAATACAAACATTTTTGAGTGGAAAACCCAATATTTACATATTTAAGACATAAATAGTATTTATGATACTTATATATCACAAAATATTTACAAAAACTTGATATAGAAACAAAAAGAAATGCAAGTTACAGTATTTTTTTTCTACTACTCCAAATAAACATGTGCCTATACCCTGCACACATCCCACTTTGGAAGGAAGTATTCTAGATTACACAGATCTTGTCTTTATTATTTTAAACCATCTCTCTGGAGAGAGAAAACTAAATGAACACTTACCAAAAACTACAGATAAGAGTTAGGAGTTCAGCTAAGGAGCCCCATAGTAGTTTGTCCAGATTAGCTTCTCCTACAACTGGAAAACTTGCTTATGGAGACTGCGGCCTGTTTTAGTTAAATCATTTTCAAACCACACAATTATACAAGGGTACGGTTTGCCACCTGGACAATCTATACTTGTGTCCTTTCCAATAATATACAGTGATTAGAGATGTCTGAATGATTGAGCAAAAATCTGCCTAAGGAAAGGCCCTTTCATATGGACCACAGCAGCTATGAAACACATAATAGAATCTACTGGGGTTCCCGGATATTGCTTGCCTATGAAGATCAGTGCTTCTGGTTGGTATTTAATCAGTGTTATTGGCTGCCTATCTTGGGACCTTAATTTTCTCGGGCTGGTCCCATAGACATTTTTATCCAAAAGAGTTTGGAAATGGATGGGAGTAATGGGAAATCATATTCTCATGTTCTAACATACCAGAGGCTTCCCACAGCCAGGAATGACAAAAGTTCCTAGTCATACCCCAGTTTTACTCCTACATCTTCTCCAAGATTCTGTTTTCAGTTGCTCACCCTAATGTACCCCTGCCCATTCCCCTTCCACAGACTATCCTTTGGTGATCTCACTCCCTTGGCCATTTGGAACCCTAAGCATTCTCGCAGCTTCCTCTTTGACATTTCCCACACAAATGCTATGCCAGAGCCTCTAGCTCGGCATGTCTAGTAGGTAGTTTATCACTGCCTCCCCCCTCCCCGCCCCCAAAACCTGTGACTGCTACTTCTGGACTTCAAACCTCTGTAAGCAGCGCAGCCCTCCTCCCCAATCATGAACACTCAAAATTCAAGCTTCATTTCATATAACCTTCCTTTTAGTCTTCATAGAGAGTAACTGATTCTATAGTGACCCCTTTCCACTACCCTAATGATAGTTAAGAAACAGGGTGACTCTATCTGTATTTTTACCCTTGAATTATGGCTTCAAAACTTTCCTTTTTCTTTTTTCTTTTTCTGCTTTCACTTTCTCTCCTTAGAATCCAATTTCATCCAGTTTTGCTGAAATAACTTTTCTTAAATGCATATGCAATCATATTATATCTACTCAAAAACTATTAATATCAAATAGTACATGTCACATGCAGAAATAAGTTTGAAACATACAGAGTAATATTTTTTAAAGCTTCCAAAAGCTTTATCCCATCCTCCTCTCTACCAAAGTCCTTACCAGGTCTGATTTTCCATTCCAGCTACATAGGTCTACACAACTATATTCTGAAACTCTTTCTCCTGAGCATCAACCTTTCCCAAGCCCATGCATTCTGCCTTGCTTTTATAAATTTCATTCCCTGGAAACGAATTTCTCTTAGTATATTGTTAAAATTGTATTTACCCCAAAATATGACTATGCCACTACTACATTTCTGATCATGACAGTGTTCTGTAGATACTTCTGTTACAGGTACTTCTGTGATGCTCTGACATGAACCAGGGCAACACACTGTTCCTAACAGGGATATTAAGACTAGATTATTGGTTTCTTTTCAACAAGAAATGGAACAATTTGGTGGCAAAAACCATGTCTTATCATGCCTTATAGTAACTACTCCATTTTATAGCTTAAAGGAGACACAGAATGTTATTTTTTTAAGCTGCTAAATTGACTCTGGCTCACATTACCCAAATATGCTAGGAAATATATAGGCACATATGAGTGTTTTTTTCTAAAATGTGTGCATATAATATTTGCATATGAAATGGGGACAGTTTTTAAAATGATCTTGGCTCTACCATACTTCTTGATTTCAGTATTACAGTGAAGACTAGATTAAGAACAGCAAACAACATATGTTATAAGAAGATTTCCAATTTTCCAGTAAGAACTGAGTCATGCAAGAGAGACCATATAGATTTCACAAATAATGTAACACAACCTTTAAGAGTACACGGGATTCTCAAACATTAAGAAGCATAAGCCAGAGATATTGTCAAAAGACTTCAGATATGTTTTCAGGAAAGAAAATAGCCTGACTAAATGAAATACCAATTCTGAAATCCTGTGTATTATTTATAGCCAAAGTTTAGATAAAATGGGCCCATCAATAAATTCATTCCTAGTCAACAAATGTTGCTAAATCTTTAAAGAACACAGAAATTAAAACATGCTTTGCAAGAGAAAGTTTTCCCCATTGCTCCTCATTTTTATATAGGAAATCAATTTGCATCCCTGATAATATCATTCAAATCAGACAACACAAAGTTGTTAGGAGGTAATTTAGTTCTATGCTGAAGCAATTTGATACTTGTTCTGATTTGTGATTTTCATTTTGTTTGTTAATGAAAAAAATTAATGAGCAATGTTACCAGAAATATAACTCATCAAAGCACTGGCATTATTAAAGAGGTTTGCCATATACTGTATGCTGCTATCATTGTGCAGCTGGGGCCTGGACGTCAGTGATGGAGGAGCCATCAATCGAACAGCACAGGCAAGAGCTCAGAGTACAGATGTCCTTATACATACCTTTGCATTGATTTGTGTTTTTGTCAAGAATTGCCTTTGTGGATACAATTTTTCCATACCTGAAACAGAGAAAGAAAAATCCCTGTTATTGTAACCCAAGGAAAATTTTTAAAATAGCTTAATGAACATGGGGCATAATTGAGCATACATATACCAAGAAAACAAGTTCTGAACTCCCATTTCACACCTGGATGATCTCCTTTCTCAAGATCTTCTTTATTACTCTGCAGTGCATTTCCCCTACGTGAGCACTGGGTTGTGCCTTCGTAGATAAACCTATCGAACTATTGTTGGTGGCTGAAAGGAAATGCATGTGATTGTGATCAAGGTAAACTGCAATCTATAGACTCATGGAGAATAGCATAAGCCTCAGTGCCAAGCTGAATGGGCTTTGCCTCCCATTCTGACTCATACATACTGCTGTGACTTTAAAGGGTTTAACACATCTTCTCTAGATTTCAGGTTTTATTCTTCTGGAAAAAATAAGAAACTATATATATGAAATACAGTTCAATCAACCTTCACATCTTCAGAAATCTAGTTGTTAGGCTCCAGAGGCAGTTAGTGTAGTAGTTCAAAGAATATATCATGGTGCCAAACTACCATGGCTGAAATCCCAATTCAGTCCAGATGTGTTTGGTTGGCTGTCGCATGTACTCTTTTATCATCTAGTGACAGGCACAATTATTCAAAGAATGGTGTGGATTATTATTTATTTGCAAAGATATAAAGTTATTTGTCAATATATAAGATGAGGTAATAGTATCTTCCCTTTAGGGCTGCTGTAAGGGTGAACTGGGATAAACCTGAAGAGCTGAGCATAGTGGCTAACAGTAAGTTCACATTAAATCTGAACTCTTCCTCCCATTATGACCGTCCTCTCATCCACTATACAATACCAGTATTTGGCATTCTCTGTGGTAAAGGAGACATAAAGGAGGATAAAGATTCTGTTCCAAACAGCAACTTAAATCATTACTACTTAAACTGTCAAAATCTTCTGCTAAGGAATTGGGCATGGATCTTTTAGTTTAGATAAGGTTTATAATTTATTCTATTATGTTTAGTGTAAGGAATTTCATTAGCTATGTTGTTGTGCAACTATTCACAGAAATACTCAGAAAACTTTTTTGTTTATTTAGTATTAAATAAAACTTTTTTGTTTATTTAGTATTACCTCCATGCCTCATGACATACACGTTCATTCCCCTCCAAATCCCCACACCCCACCTTTCTCACCTCACAATAAACACATATGTGCCTCTCTTTCAAACTCTGATTTCATCCAAGAGTTTCTCTTTGGGGGAAATAACCAGTAAAATAACATCATATGTGAACAGTTTCTTCAGTAGACAATGATTCACAGATCATATCAATGAACTAGATACAATATTTACTACATTTGGACAATTTAGGCAAAGAAACATTAGCAAAATATAGAAAGAATAAAAAAGTAAAAAAAAAAAAAGATGATGAAAAGGATATTTGCTGAAACTATTTTCCACAAAAGGTACTGCTAAGACAGTATGTGAATGATTAAAAAAATCAGAAAGAAAAAGAATTTAAAATATACATAACTAACATATACCGGGCATAGAAATCCTTAAGACAGTAATCTTTCTTAATTGGTTTCTAAAGCAACTCCTGAAATTTTTATAGAAGTACCTTCAAAATTAAAATTTAGCTCTGTCTTTTAAAGATAAAATTGAAAATTACTGTATTTGATACAGAATTATACTTCACAAGGGGACTCTGGACTGAAGATACGCATATTGTTCCATTACATCAATATCACAGGATATTCTCTTTTCCATTAAATGTAGAACGTGGAAAATACTGATCTGCTATCATTATTTTACAGCAATTTAAAAACAAAAATCAAGTACATTCTTGTAGAAAGCACTTGTATTTTAAATTTGGCAAGCAACCTCAAAAAAAGAAACTACTACAATATTACCATAAATGGAAAAATCACACACACAAACACACTCACCATAATAGCAAAATGTTCCCTGACTTCCCTACTTCTCATTGTACTCTGAGACTTTCCTACATGGTGGAGTAATAAAACAATGGAACACAACTCTGAAAACTTGACATAACCTCTACTCTCACTGGAGTTATAGGAATTTCAGCCGTTGGATTAGTTACAACATTCTGCTTAACCATTATTTTTCAGAGCTAGGATATGCTTTGAACGAGAGAAGGTACTTAATGGGTCACTGGTTACAATCATGTCTGAACTCTTACAAGGGCAAACAAGTACTTTCTGCATGATTGGGGCTATATTCTTCATGATCTGCAAAGTCAACAACTGATACTGGTAAATAAAGTTTAGGTTACTTTTTAAAAAGATACAAGCCACTATAAGCACAGAAACCACCAATCGAATACTTGGGAAGAGTTATATTAAATTTCTTTTCCTAGTGTTTTGTCCAAGTGTACAAAGAAACTAGAATAAAAACTACTAGACATGCTAAAAGTATATTTTTTTACACACTATAAAGAAAAAAATAAGATATTTGAGGTTAAAAAAACAGTAAAAAGCAATCGAAAACATATATTTACCTCCTTCACTCCTCCCCTTTCCAGGGTTTAGATCAAGACTTAAATCTTCATAATGTTTGTCTCCAACTGTGCCACACACAAGTGGAAAGCAAAATCTGATATTAGAGGGAAAAAATGCAACCAAATGACTGAAGGATGCCTGGAAATGGACACCTGAGCTGTGGTCCCAGGTGTCTACTGGCTCCAGAAGCTTTCAGACAAATCCAATTCACTTCTCTATCCTTTCATTTCCTACAGCAAGAAGAGATAAAATACTGTCTGTGGTCCACCTCCTTTGGGGGTTTGAACTTCTTGGGGGAAATAAATAAATGAAGTGAACACATTTTGTACCGTAATTCTTTCCACATGGGCCTTCTCCAGGCAATGTGAGAAGCCCTGATATAGCACTACTAACACCTTCATGACATTAAAAAATATGTGACTCCATATTGCATCTACATATTCACCAACTACGCAGAGTGCTCCTATGGTCACCAAATAGAGCCAGGTGTCAAATAGCATTTTCCTTATATTCTAAGAATATTTTCTTAAACAATAGCTATTCTACAATAAATATGAATCTTATGTTTGAACTTTCATAACTGAATTGTATAAACTCATATGTTGTCTATCATCACTAAAATACTTTCAGACTAGCTTGTTAATATAGGTTTTACATGTGATTTTTTTAAAGAAATAGTCATTTCTTTTCTGGCATTTATTCTTAGTATTAAGTGATATCTGAGTCAAACTATATTTGTTGATACACTTGATTATTCCACATACAAGCCTAATTTAAACTAATGGCATCTTTTATTTCCAAAGTTGAAGAGAAAATAAGAGCTATTATGGGTCTACTCTTCATGAATTATGAAGACATCAAATTGTTGGGAGTGTTGTATAAAGAATTTATTTTTAAACCCTTTGCTGAATCACCCACTGTGTATATTAATTCAAAAAATACAGGCAGAGACTGAAAATAGAGTCTCCGCAGTCAATTAACTCTCAGCTAACTCATTTTTCACATGCCTTCTATATTGATGCCAGACTAGAAAAAGGTATCACATTTATTTAATGGATGAAACATTATCCTTTTAGCAACCTTGGTTGTTTGTCTACTTTTAGATGGCTCATTCATTCTTTGGCATTTGGAGATGCTAATGGAGCAAATCTGTAGCTCTGAGTCCCCCAATGGAATGTGGTAGGACTCTCCCTGATGGACTGCATTTATTTCACCTACAAGTTCACAGCCATTAATATTCTGAAGTATTAACCAGTTCAATCTACAAGTGAATGGACAAGGTATGTGTAATAGTTATGCGTTGAAGTGTGTCCCCCCAAATTAATAGGTTGAAATATCCACCCCCAGTACCTCAGAATGTGACTGTACTGGAGGCAACATCTTTAAAGAGGTAATTAGGGTAAAATGAAGTGTTCTGAAGAATCTCCATACTGCTTTTCAGAGTGGTTGCACCAATTTGGAGTCCCACCAGGGATATATGAGAGTACGGTTTTAATTTGCATTTCTCTAATGGCATTTGCTGGTAAATGGACAGGAACGGGAGACTATCCTGCTAAGTGAAATAAGCCAATCCCAAAAAATCAAAGGCCACATGTTCTCTCTGATATGCAGATGCTGACTCACAAAAGGCTGGGGGCATCCACTGGATTGGACAGGGCAGAGTTGGGGGAAGAAAGGGGAGATGGGAATGGGAGACAGTAGAATGAATTGGACATAACTTTCTTATATTTATAGATGAAAACACAGCCAGTGTAATTCCACATCATGTACAACCACAAGAATGGTAAGTTATAGTCCATGTATATGACATGTCAAAATACATTCTACCATCATGTATAACTAGAAAGAAAGAAAGAAAGAGGGAGGGAGGGAGGGAGGGAGGGAAGGAGAGAGGGAAAGAAAGAAAGACTCATACTCTAAATCACAGATCTACACCAAGTAAATTTCACAAATCTATTGTACAAAATGTCTCCAACTAACATACATCTCTGGGCAAAGCAGCCTCCAAAGAACATAAAATAAGAACATATAGAAGTGAGATTTCTAGAAAAGTTCTAAGAGGAAATGTTTTGAAGACAGGACTATATTTTGAAAATCAGAAGTGTTTTTCATATTTCTTAAAGAAAAGCAATTCTAAAAAAATTTCTTTTTTCAGGTCAGTGTGTTACTATTTAGCAACTTATATTTTCATGCTATAAATAAGTTCATTAGGATCCTAGGACTATACTGCTGTATTTCAAGTTTGACCTACTCTAAAAAAATAGTGGTTCTCAAGCTCTAATATGCACAAAAATGACTTGGATAGTTGCTAACACAGATTGCTGGGCCCTACCCCCGAAATTCTAACTCAGTAGATATGAAGTGGGCCTGGAGAATTCTGCATTTCCCAGGTGGGTCTGACACTGCAGGTGGTGCTCTGAGAATCATTGTTCTGAAAGACAAACAAAAACTGCAAAGCAGGAGATATGTAGAACCCCAGAGACTAAGGGAGCTTTCCACAGACATCAACAACCATATCCCAAACTGCATTTTCTTCTGTTCAAATAATAGTCCATGTTTAAAAAATGGAAAATTTTTCTCAGAGGTTTTGCCTAATGATATTCATCATTTAGCAAACATAGTGACAAATTACAGCTAAAATCCATCTGTTTGACATTCTTTTTCAGATACTTAAAATGTATCTGAAAATATGGGCATTATCTATTCTCTTCCTTCATCTAAAATAACTAGTTGATAGTATGTTTGGTTCAATTAGAGTGCTATTCTAGTAAGAAACCTGGTAAGCAGATATTGATTAGTAACTGGTTAGTGTCTTTACTGTTCTTTAAGTGGAAATAAATGTCAACCTAGAACAGGTGCAGCAGACCAAAAATGCATATTTTCATTTTTAATCTGTAAATGAAATGGAGAATCACTAGTCTTCTAGTTCTTATAGTTAGTACCTCTTCCACTGAAGTTTAACATTATACAGTTGGGTTATAGGACTGGGTTGTAATAAATAGTCCACCATCTTAGCAAAAAGTTGTGATTAAACGGTTTCCATGCCAAAAGGGTTACAAATCACACACATCTGGGTACTCTCTCCAACTGATCACAGCATATTTCAGCATGCTTAGCACGCTTTCATATTTTGTCAGCTAATTCAGAAAGACAATGGGCTTTAGAATCAAATAATATAGATGTGAATCTAACCTCTAATACCCATATGGCCTGGGACACATTACCATATTCCTCAGCATCTATGTCTTGACTTTTATAATGTGACTACTAAGCCCTATTTTTTTACACTGTCTGTAAGCGTTAAATAAAATAACGTGTTAAAACATAGCACAATGTGTAACATACGAATTGCTTCTGTGCTTCCATTCTTTTACTGAATCCTGCCTCGTTACCTGTGCATTTACTGAATAGCATAATTGATACCTCAAATGTTAGCATCTTTTAACCATTTGGTAGAGCCAGCATGTTCCAACTCAGTACTGGTGAAGGCCTTCTTAGGAAGCAAGTGCTTTGGTGTTATCATGACTTCTCATTTATACTCCAAGTGAATTTCCTGTTTGCTATTGGCTCACTTGGGCTCCTTATGAAGCCAGAATAAACAGGCAGTCAGTGTAGATAGGTAAATCAAGTCAGATCAGATCAAGGAGGCCAATTTGGGTCTGGGAAGTTGGAGAGGTATTGAAATGCTAATGCTTTCAGATCCCTTCCTCCACCTTTATCAGCATAACCTGCCCCTGCTCCCACCTATTGCTAAGGTAACCTGTCCTAGGAATTATCTCTCCTTACAGGGACTAGTTAATGACAGCCCCCTTCCTGCCCAAATCACTCCACCTGGGCCCTTCTCCCTATCCATGTGCTTTTCATCTTTTTGGCCCTCCCACTGAGCATCTCCTGGGCCTCCTCATGTATGCAGGAAGGAGAGATATAAGGAAAGAGAGAGGAGAACAAAGGGAGCCTAGGACATATAAAAAGGCAAAACATGTGTACTTCTTGGGATATCAGGATACCAGCTATGGCCCCCTTCTCCCTCTGGGGAGAAGTCTATATTACCCTTTTTAAAATAAACCCTGCTTAAATGCTTGCCTTGGTGTGCTTCTCTGATGTTATACTTCAACATGTGAGGAAGCAGAACTCATCGCAGGCAACAGGTGGTATCACTTCTGGCTGCACCTGACTTCTTGTGCAGTCTGTTCCGGGAACCACCAACTCAGCACTGCCTCCCTGGCCTTCCCAGATGCTTTCATGGCCTAATCTTCCACCAGTATCCACTAGTCTGTATCCTTATCCTAGACCCACCCTCTTCTCTATTTTCTCCTTTCCTGGCCAGCAGCCAAGAAAGTCATTTTACCTGGTTGACCACATCTTGACCCTGGCATTCCTTGGTCTTCACTGCTGTCAACTGCTCATTTATTCACGCATGGTTGACTGTGAACGGCACCACGCCCCCAGGGCCATTTTGTCTTCAAGAGCCAAATCCTGTGGTATCAATTTCCAAAGTTTTCTGTAAGTGGCTTTTAGATTTTAGAGGTTTTTAGATGCTCAGAAATCCATGTGTCACCATTTTTGAACCTCTCTTACATCCATCCCAATTTGTTTTATTTAGTTGGCACCCCTTTTACCACACTTCCTATGGGCCAGCTGTTCAAAACTCTCTACATACATCAAATCATGTTAATCACCACAACAACCACATGAGGTAGGCTCTATCTGGAGCTGAATTTAAAGATGAGGACAAGGAGCCAGAGACATCTTAAATAACCTTCCCAAGGTTACATAACTAGGAAACAGCAAAAGCAGTATCCAATCTCCAAAAGTTGGGCTGCAGATCCCAGGCTCTGCCAGCACTTCAATATGCTGCCTCCAGCTCTCATGCCCCCAGCCATCTCTCCTGTCTCCAAACAAAAGCAACTGTTTCTGTCTTTCCAATTATAATTCACTCCTGTGATGCCTGTGTCTTGTTTCCCTACACATCACCTATATTTTTCAGAAACACAAACTTTTCCCCAATGCCAGGGCTCTTCCACCTCTGCCTGCCCTTACACAGTTGCAAATCTTTGTCTGCTATACACTGGCCATCATTAGGTTTTTCTCCATTCATCCATGGCCAGACTTTTTGAATGATTGCTTTATTTGTGTTACTTCTTTCTGCCCATTACCCAATTTCTGTGAAACTCTTGTGGAACAATACTTTGAAAAGTAGCTTGTAATTTCTTAATGATTAAAATAATCGGTTATCATTAGCCTAGGTGTCTTGCCACCATTCAACCTCCTTGAATATATTCCTTCTGTAACTCTCTAGGTTTCATGAGTTACTATGGCCTGCTTCTTACTTCTTTGCATATACTTTTTTGTTTGTTTTATTTGTTCTAATTAGTTATACATGACAGTAGAATGCATTTTGACACATCAGATATGAACGAAGTATAACTTTTCATTCTTCTGGTTGTACATGGTGTAGAATGATACTGGTCATGTAATCATATATGTACATAGGGTAATGATGTCCGATTCATTCTACTATCCTTCTTAACCCCATGCCCCTCCCCTCCCTTCATTCCCCTCTGCCTAATCCATAGTACCTCCATTTTTCCTTAGCCCCTCCCCCATTGTGAATTAGCATATACTTCTGTTTTGGGTGGGATACCAGGGATTGAACTCAAGGACACTCAACCACTGAGCCACATCCCTAGCCCTATTTTTATATTTTATTTAGACATAGGGTCTCACTGAGTTGCTTAGCACCTCCCTTTTGCTGAGGTTGGCTTTGAATGCACAATCTTCCTGCTTCAGCCTCCTAAGCCACTGGGATTATAGGTTTGCATCATGGTACCTAGCTAGCATACACTTCTTTATCTCCATTGTTTCTCCTTTTCCAGGTTCTGCAAAGTATGTACACATCAAAGTTTAAATCTCAGTCCACTTGTGTTCTGGTACTGTTGTATCCATTAGGTTGAAAAGTCTCTAAAGTTAGTGTGCGTGAAATGAATTTGAAAAATATCCACTACATACACATATGAATATACTGCAATGAATTCCACCTTTTGTGGATATCTATAAAGCACCAATTTAAAAAACAATAAATAAAATGAAGAATAGTAGAGAAAGGAGAAGAGGGGAGAGGAGGAGGGGAGGGAAAGAAGAAGCACTGGGGCCTGAAAAGGGAGAAATTAGTTGGGCATGGTAGCGCACTCCTGTAATCCCAGTGGCTTGGGAGGCTGAGGCAGGAGGACTGTGAGTTCAAAGCTAGCCTCGGCAAAAGTGAGGTGCTAAGCAACTCAGTGACCCTGTCTCTAAATAAAATACAAAATAAGGCTGGGATTATGGCTCAGTGCCCCTGGATTCAATCCCCAGGATCCCCCCAAAAAAGGGCAGCAAATTATTTCATGCAAGTATGAGTACTTCAAAATGAACCCTGCTAGTATGTATAACCATAATGCACAATAAATAAACAAGTAAATAAATAAATAAATAAAGTATTTTCTTCAAAGTTAAGGTAAATCAGGATCACCTAAATGGCTTCTCGTAACTCTGGCTCTCCATCCCCACAGTTTCTGATTCATTTTGTCTGCATTGTGCACAAGAGCTGATCTAAGCACCACACCACAAGAACACCTGTATGAGAAATCCCCTTCATTACCAGTTTTGAATTCTCATTGCATTTCATGTTCATATTTCCTACTCCAGATCTACCTTCACCCTCAAACCTCGTTCATGCATCGCCAAGTAGAGGTACCAGATAATTCCCCTTGGATGCTGAATGTCACTTCCACTGACATGGCAATGCTAAACTCAACATCTTCCCCCATTTAAAGCCCTCTGAAAACGTTTCTAAGGCAGAAGCCAGTCACGTAGAGGAACGGATATAGGTTGGAGACTACAACTTCAGGCCCTGACTAGAGGGACACATGTTTTTCAGCAACAGCCACTCAAACATAAAGGAATAGAATCCTCATATTTCTAGGCCCTTTACAAACCTTGATATTTTTGGCAAAATATCCAAATTTTTCAAATTGGATATTTGAAAAATTTGGCAATTTTTATCCAGTTGATTTGGCAATTTTATCAAGTAATGTAAAGACCAAATGAAGCAGATTTTCCAGGTAGACTGAGCTGAAAACTGGGAGTTTGTGACCTTGACACTGACGTCTTCCAGCCTCTACTTTTCTAAGTAATACAGATATTTTAAAGCTAAACTGCATAGTCTGAGTTCCTTGATCACCATTTATTTTTCCCAAATCTAAATAGCTGCTATGCTCACAGCCTATACAAAATCACCTAACATTTCATTTAAATATTTTTATAATTTTATGATATTATCTATTTTCCCCCATGAGATTGTATCTTTAATCAGACCTTCATCATACTGGGTCCCAGGTAATTTTTTTTTCTACCACTCAGATCATCCCCAATATATCCAGTACAGAACCTGACATTTAGTAAATCTCCATGACAATATGATGCTTTTTGGCTATTTATATGTATCTGGCAACATGTTAAGGTCAGAACCACCTACTGATAGTTAGACTGCACACACACACACAATTTACCAGCAACTGAGCATCAGCTATATGACAGAGTGTATTAGATATTTTACTTCAAACTCTCATACCCACACCCTAATAAATTGACTTCATTATTCTCATTGCTTTAAAGGTAAAAAAAAAAAAAAATTGGAGTTTGGTAAATTAAGTTACTTGCCCAAGTTCATACAGTCCTTAAGTAAGTGAATTTTAAATTCAGGTCTGTGTGACTGGAAAATTACTACTCTTTCTTTGTTTCACACTGACCCTAACTATAGTGAATGGATAAAAATCAGTCTTCTGTCCAGTCAAGAGGCTACAAAACCATCTGTAAGATATTACAAATGTGGGACTTGGTTAGTACCCTAAAAGGCAGATAGAGAAACAATATTCTTTGGAAATAATATAACTGGACATTTACTACTAATTGTTGAGCTCACTTTGAAAGAAATACATTGCATTAAAAGAAATGTGTAGCTTTGTCACATACAGTAGCTTCTAGTAATGCACAATAAAAAAATACCTTTGTAGCAGATTTACTATTTGGGGAAGACCTCAAATCTCAGATGCTGAAAATCCTGATATCACCTACAGTCTCTGTAGTATTTAAGGGAAAAAAAAAAATCCACCAAAGATGGAGCATATGTGACAATTTTCAGGGCCACATTTCATGGCAGTGGGATTCTGGTGTATATAATACACTCCTGTAGCTGCAATCTGAATGTTTTTGTTCCTTCAAAATCCATATGTTGAAATGCAATCACCTGTGTGATGGTAATTAGGAGGCTGGCCTTTGGGATTGGGTTGTGAGGGCAGAGCCCTTGTGAATGGTGTTAGTGTCCTCATGAAAGAGGCCCTGAGAGCTTCTCTGCCTCCTCCAACACAAAGAGCTGGCTCTCATCTAACAATGAAGCTGCTGATGTCTTTATCTTTCACTGTCTAACTTCAAGAACTGTAAAAAAATAAATTGCTATCATGTATAAACCATTGGATTTTTGGCATTTTGCTATAGCAGCCTGGATGAACTAAATGATTGGTGCTAGTGTATCTTCCAGCACAGTTCCAAAGCACATGTGAGGTTCTCAAAAGTTTTGTGTTGCTTCTGTTGCTAATAAAGTATCAACTCCTGACCCTGGCAAGGGTCCCTCACATTCTAACCTTTTCCAAGATCATTTATGTCACCACCCATGTCCTCCTCATTCCAGCTTAACTGGACATCTTTCTGATATCTCTTTTCTCTTCCCCAAGTAGCTAATTTATCTTCTGTCCAATCAATCTAGCAGAACTTTGGACACATTTCTGTTAGAGATTGCATTGAATCATGAGTTGTATCAATGATCAAGAGCAATATTTTATCATTATTTTATTAGAGTGTGCTCTACTATCTCTCTCCTCACCCTGATATTGAGGAAAAGTGTTTTAAGAGCACAGTGTGAATTTTATTTTTTAAAAATATTCCTAGCCTTACACATTGGGGTCAATAAACATTTGTTGAATGAATAATAAATGAATATATACCATTCATCACACTCCTAAAATCAGACAAGGCAATTAGAATTAGGATGGCAAGGAAAGTAAGGTATATCTAGACAAAGAATTATCTCCCACTTTGCAAAGTGGTGAGGTACATATCCTACTGATAATGACAGCTCGCTTTTTATATCTGACATTCAGCACATTTTCTTCATTTCACCTAAGAACAGAGTGAGCTATAACATCACTCAAGGGCCAAATTGAGAAACAGTTTTAAAGTCCTCATTGTAAAATATTTTATGGAATTGTATTATTTTAAGTCCACAATGACAGTCTAAGGAAAAAGTGAGTTAAAATTTGTAAAGAGAAATCTCATATAGTATAGCAACTGCTGTAAACTTTTTTTTATTGGATACATAGTTTTCTGATTGGTATAAATGACTAATGCAAAGAACTCAAAGATCTATTCCCCAAGAAGATGTGTCTATAAAAGAATGAGAGTCTTGAGCTGTTTGTGGAATCTCTCTGAGCTTCATAACATTTAAAAACACACTTCTGTGATTTTATTAGCTATACATGAATACAACTGCCTCATTTAAAAGAGTCAAAACTCACAAAGGACAAAATAGACAAAACTGTGTAAGGTGGAAAGAAGCAAATTCCATAAAGGAGAATGGGAAAGCAGCAAAGATTAAATCAGGCTTGACTTTAATTTAAAATAACTCTCTTTTCTTTAATTACAAAAACATACAAAGCATCCAAGTAGAAGAAACACAGGCGTTTTAGTCAATACATCAATTTTTTTGTATTAAATTTTGAGAAGTATATTGAATAAAGCTGCTCTGTGTCACCCAAAAACCAGTAGTTATGGAACTAGACCAGGAAGCCCCCTGTCCAGTGTATATTCAAATAATTCATAAGAGTATTAATCAATGGTGCTATCATATCAATCTGAAAACTATATGGCTTTGTAGATTCTCTATATTGCACACAGAACATTTCAAATTACATGTAAATATATATAACTCCCTTACTGGGTGGATAAGACTTAAAAAGTACATACTAAATACTCTAGAAGAGGCCAGGCTTGCTGGCTCATGCCTATAATCCCAGTGGCCTGGGAGGCTGAGGCCAGAGGATTGCAAGTTCAAGGCCAGCCTCAGCAACTCTGTGAGACCCTAAGAAATTTAGGGAGATTCTATCTCAAAATAAAAGAATAAAAACGTTTGGGGATATGGCATATGGCTCAGCATAGGGTTTGGTTATGCTTATAATAGATACTCGAAAACAGTCCTTGGGGCAGGTGAAACACAATCTTTCAAATGCCTAATGATCAGAAAATTCAGGATGAATTAGATTACAATTAGATTCCATAAAAGTATAATCAAGAGAGAATAGATTGCAAAATTTGTGTAATGCTGTCTCAAGTATCAGTGAACTCTGTTGCTTTTATTTGACTTAATCCTTCCCACTATTATTGCAAGTGTACACACACCCCTGAGGACATTCTTTGCATTCCATGGGGTATTTTGGATGACAAAGATCACTCCTGTGACACTTACTTAGTTTGTACCACTTGGGAGGGTCATGTATGAGCTAAAGGGAAAATGCAAGAAATACTCAGTTCTCCCCACACACACCAGGAAGAGAATATCTTCTTATGGATTCTTTTACCTGATCAACTTTTATTTATGTCTCTCACTTTCAGCACAAGGCCCCACACAATGCTGTTCTTATGACATGCTATCTGTCCTCACACAACCCAAAGCCCTGTTTTCACACTCTCTTGAAACACTTATGACTATGGGTCTTTGTATTTAAGCACAGATCATATCCCCCGATACTTGAACAGAGATCCCATGACTGATATATATTTGTGGTGCAGAGTGTCTGTACCCAGGAGAAAGAAATACAGCAAACATTTGATGGTGTGGTGATATTCCTCCAGGAAAGACAAGACCCGCTGTTCTTAACTGTGGTGCAATAAGAAAAAGAAAAAATTTGAAGCTAATCACTTACTGACAATGCTTTGCTCTTGATTAATTATTTCTTGGATTTTTTGTATTTAATAGTACCTTGAAAATCCATTACAGGTTCTATTAGCATCATAATAAACTCTTCATTATCATATCTATTAGCTTGCTCAGCTGGGGTGCAGTATATCTCATTTAAAAAAAATCCAAGAAATTTATTGTTGTTGTTTTGTTTGGATAGCCCTGTGGTCCTTCATACTGCTTTTTTTTTTTTTTTATCTTAAACTGTATTGGATACTAGGTTCACTTTCTCTTTAACATCTCTATTCCTATTATTCCCTATGATGAGCCCTTACATCTAATCAAATTTAATTATTAGAAGTTTCTTAGAGTATTTCTTGCTATAATGCAGTTCCATCAGCCCAAAGTAGTCTTCCTTTCTCCCTGCCTCTCTAGCCAACTACCTTTGCCTAATATCAGTTCCATTGTCCTCTCCAGATATATTCCACTCACTATCTTTCTTTTAGCTGAACAGGGAGCAGCTTTTCCCCTAGGACACCAGTGTCATGTCCTTCACAGCACTGTGCCCACTATACGGTAATCCTGAGAGTTACTTGAACTTAAACCACGCTTTCCTGATTTAGATCCCCCAGTCACCACAAAGAACACAAAGGACTTGTTCAAAAAAATGTTAAATATACAATGATGAGCATTTAAAACCCACTTAACTTATCAGATTCAAAGCAAACTTAAACCTGAAAGAATTTTTGTTTCACCCACAACATATAAAATTATTGGGGAAGTTGTATTTCTTTTCCTTGCATTGATAATTCACGTCTAACACAGTACTTAAAATAGGAGAATGCACATCAACAGCCTAACACTGGAAACTGCCCAAACACATATCAAAATAGAATGGATGGGATATTGGGTTTCTTCACACAATGGAATACCATACCTCATGAGAACACCCAACTAGAGAGGAAATGAACAACACAGATGATTAGCAGAGGAAAACAAAGCACAACAAAACCACCAGATAGACAAAAGTTAAGTATGGTATGATTTTATTTGTATAAATTATGTATTAGAAGTCAGGAATGCAGCTATTCTTAGAAGTGGCTGGTAAGTAGTACGGCGCACAAGGGACAGCTCCTATGCTGTACTGATTGTGTTCTGTTCCATGATTCAGCTACTGGTTACATGTGTGTTTGCATTTTGCCAGAATACACCAAGATGTACATTGAGGATCAGTGCACTTTTCTCTCTACTCTTTTTCCATAAAATACCCAGAAAAATAAAAGCATTGATGGCAGAAGCTAAGAATATTTTTTAATAAAGAGGAATCACATGGTACATGGGGAAGTAAGAAATGCTTCCTACACATCATTCCCAGAAACGTTGACCAAGTCATGTACAAAGGCTCTAAAGTCTTTAATTCAAAACTAGTTGCCCCAGGATGACTATAGAGGAAATATGGAAATGAAAGTCAAAATGAAGGATTAGAGAAATAGTGAACATATTAGGTTTTAATATGTAAAAAACCTTTTAGCTGATCAAAAATAGTAATTGGGAAAAAAGTAATTAAATCCCTTCTCAAAATTAATTACAGCAATGAAAATAGTAGTTTTGAGAAGTGAATAGCATGGGCACTGAGTGTCCATACATATATTATTTCTTATGATAAGACCCATTCCATTGTTAGGTGGGTTCCCTTCAAAGCTCTGTGACTTTTCCCAATTGAATGGTCAGGGGTTTCATTGTGCCATAGTTACAGCCCTGAAATACACCATGGAATTCACCTGAGGAGGCGTTATGTATTCTGCTCAGGAGGTGGCCTCTTGTTCACTTATCTAAATGTTAACTGTGATTGCAGCCCAAGTAAACGTGGATATGTTTGTGTAGTAGGTACTTTTCATATGCCGTGGGAACATAATTGGTTCCACTTTCCTTAACTCTAAATGTAATGAAAAGCTACATTTCATGCCCATAAAACTGAAATCTACTTAACTGTCTTCAGTACACTCCTTACCTGAGAATTGATGTGAGAGTATCTTGATTACTTTTTCTAATATAGAGAAAATGTATTTCATAAAATCAGACAATGAAATAGAAATATAGAAATTATTAATTTCACCAAAGATTTGCTATGTAGGTCAATTTGCCTTTTCTAATATGGTTTTACTTGTAGGTGTATTTATTTACACAGTTGTAGTTGTACCACATAAATAATTTTGGATCTAGCCCTAACACTTTCAATAACTCTCTGACTTTGAAGTATAAACAATACCAGAAGAAATATATATAAAATTTCTGTAAGTTCCGCTAGAAAATTTTAGCAGGATAAACCACATGTACAAATAAGCAAGAATTAAAAAATAATCCTCACTGGTTGTTTATAATTGACAAATAAGGGAATCTTAACTATTATCATTAATAATTAAATTTAGTTATTTGCCTATTAGTCAATGGTGATTACTTACTAAATACTAAAGAATACCCTCAGGAAATTTGTAGGTGACAATTCCTTTAGTTCATTTCTACTGTCTTTTTTATTTTGAATGGATCATCATGTATTAGTCTACTTTCTGTCGCTGTGATGAAATACCTAAGATGGAACAATTTAAAGGGAAGAAAGTTTTATTTTGGCTCCTAGTTTCAGAGGTTACAGTCCATGGTTGATTAGCCCCAATGCTTTTGGGCCTTTAACAAGGCAGTCTATTATGGCAGGGAGGATGTGATGGAGGAGCTAAGGAACAAAGAGAAGAAAGGAAGGGACTAGAGTCCTATATCCCCTCCAAGGGCATATGCCCAATAACCTAAATTCCTTCCATCAGGACTCATCTCCTAAAGATTCCACCATATCATAATAGCACCAACCCGACAACTAAACCTTTAACCTGTGGGCTTTTGAGGGACACTACAGATTCAAACTATCACATCTCATTCTAGTATGTTATTACACAAAGAAATTTCAAAAAGGTAAAGGTATCCATAGATGACACCTACTAATGTATATGCCTACCAGCTATGTTATAATTGCCACAAGTATCTTTTAATATTCAGTACTTCTGGAAATTTCATGTTTAAAAAATGAGAAAACACAGATATCTGCGTGCGTGTGTATGTGTGTGTAATTATAGAATGGCCTCTTCCTATATTCTCTACAGTGGAGTCACTAAGTGACTATATTTAATATTGTTTGAAAAATACCTATTATTTTTATTTAAAATCATTAACCACTAAAAGAATTAACTCATCACACACAAACAGTGGCACACATTCTGAAGACTTGAAGGCAACTTTGTAACTACAGGACTTTAATTTCATCTTAGATGGCTACCAGGCATTTTAAAGTATTTACTGCCAATTGCATTTTAAAAGCAAAGTGCTCACAACACATATTGCTTTTCAACAATACTTTCTATATTACGCTCAAAAGTTAAGGTTTGTACTTAGTCATGGATTTTTTTCCCATTTAGTTTATTAATATCCCAACACTATCTTACTTGTGTTGCAATTTATTATAATTCTAATTAAATACAATCACTATATTTAATTTTATACTTTTATATTTTATACCTAATAAATAGCATATAAATGCTAATTGACCTATAAATTATGGATTCATGAATCATATTCCTATACATGCAACTATTAAATAAGTGAAAAATGATTTGTCTGTAAAGATATAAAAGCTCTAAAATGAACACATCTCACAGAGCCTAATACACTATGTACACTTGTGAATTTCTTGCCTGCCTCTATCCTAGCACATCTCCCAAACTTTCTCTCATAGATATCATTTCCTTATATTTTGTCATAAAATATCCTTTTCCTTTCCCATTGTTTCAGCATATGTATATGATACAAATTGCTTAGTTTACCTCTTTTTATCACTTCATTCAAATGAGTCTTGCTGCGACATGCTTTTTAACATTTTAAGTCATGAGTTCAATTTTAAATAAATAATTCACAACTTACGTATCAAACCCACTGTATGTTTTCACTTAGGCTTATCCACATACTCCTTTATTTTTTTCCATTATAAATGTGTTGTTACTAACATTCAAAGATCTTTTGGAGGGGGGTTAGGAACTGGGTATTGAACTCAAGAGCACTCAACCACTGAGCCACATCCTCAGCCCTATTTTGTATTTTATTTAGAGACAAAGTCTCACTGAGTTGCTTAGCCCCTCAATTTTGCTGAGGCTGGCTTTGAACTCGCGATCCTCCTGCCTCAGCCTCCCAAACCACTGGGATTACAGAGATGCGCGACTGTACCTGGCTGAAAGATCTATTTTATAGGTACAAATGTGCTTGTGTAGTGGACTGCAGAAGTATGCTGCAGGAAGTTTCTCCAAATATTGGTCTCACCAGTAGAGCTAATAGCTTCTCCACAACCTTACCAATGATTATGTCTCAGATTTCCTTAATATTTTCTGAACTATTTAAAATATTATTTTAATATTTTTATAATATTTCTAGGTTGTATAGATTAAGAGATAATGTGTTAATAAAACTTGAGGACAAATTTAAATTAAGCGGTTTCGATGCATACCTCCCTGCTATTTATGAAAGTGCTAAACTGTGACTTTTCAGCGTCATGAACTAGCTCCAGTATAAGATCTGATTTTTAAAAGGGGCGAATATTTGTGACACTGTGTCCCATGGTTTCTCTACATTTCACTATGACTTAAGGACAGAATCTTCAAAGAGTGTATTGTACATGTGTATGTGTGTGTGTTTGAGTATAATAGACAAAAATAGCAACTAAAAATGACTTTATCCAGAAAGTATCCTTGTTTCCAAACTCATTCCTTAGAAGGTCTGTCTCCATGAGATTTTAGTCGATTTAAGCAGTTTACATTAGGTCTAGAGAAGACTCTTCTAGCTTAGAAGACGCATTTCATATTAAATAAACTAGTTGTGAGAGTACTTAAATATTTCAAATCAGAAATATTTAACAGTAAATATAAAACTATGTTTTCTGGTGTTACCATAGAGACAAAATTAGGAGATGAAGTAAATATTCATCTTAATTCAAGTTATTTTCAAATATTATATATTATTTCATATAAATATTCATTTCATATTACATATAAACTTTGAATATTAGAAAGTTCAAAAACCCAAATCCTACAGAGTTACCGTATTTCACCAAGTGCTCTGAATAAGCCATCTAACTTATTCCAGATGAGGTTAATGACAGATGTTGTTTTTCTAAGAGTAATAGCTGCATTTCAACCCAAGTCTTTCCAGAGGTAACATGGGGTATTGTGTACAGTCATTTAAACAAGCTTAGGGGATCTACCCCCACAAATGTCAGAGGACACGTAGATCTTCTGATCTACCCATCTTTTCTGAAAGACAAAAAATTTTAAGATCAACATTTTAGCATGTAGGTTGCTGGCAAACTCTTAAGTGCAATTCTGAGCTATAAAATCGACAAAAGCAACCCAATTTATGGGATCTTTTATGAACCTGTAGTCACTTCAGCTATCATAAATATTTCTGAATTATACATAGATGAGATCACATTATTGTAGAGAAAAAAAGTAGCTGAAAGCATCAATAGCATACCTTGGAAGTTTCTACTTCAGCTAACAGGCTATGATGTTGAACATTACAAAGTTTACTACCCGAAAAAAGTTCTAACTGCCCCTCAGTTCTTCACATTAATAGTATCACCCCTTGGGTATTTTTGGAAAGCCTAACATTTCGGCCTACAAAGGGTAGTGCCTGATTACTTCCCATATTTGCTAATCTTGCTGTTCCAAATGTGTTCTTTGGTACAATGACATGGATGTAGCCTTGACTTTCTTAAATATTCAGATAAGCATCAGCATCATCAAGCATTTCATATGTGCATCCTGTTTGAACACACTATTTTGACACACACACATACACAAAAACATGTCATAAAATTTCATGTACTTTTGTGGGACCTAGCTGCTAGCAGAAATTTTGCATTGCATCAAAATAAATTTTGAAGTTAATTAAGCACTACATCTACCCAAACTGAAGCAGCTAAAAGGTACATTTGAACTTTATGTGAAATTCTTGTTTTCTTCCACTTTTGCAAGATTTTATACAGCTTTTAGCTGACAGGTTCTCATTGTCTATTACAAATACATGCAGATGCTTTGTAGGATGCCAGAATTTGCGCAAAAGACCCTTTGATCTCATCTGGGGAATTCTGTAAAATATGCAAGGAAAAGAAAACCCTAGCTTAGAGAATGTGAGAACACTTCCCAAATTTAATTATATATTTTCACTGGGCCTGAAATTTCCCCATAGCCTTTGGTCAAATAATTTTAGAGTAATCTTGTGGAAATGGGATATGTGGTATCAAGACCAAATCAATGCCAGTCTTATGTAAATACAGACTTTGGGATACAGAGCCAGATTTCACTGGCATACTACATTAGTATCAATGAATACAATAGTAATAAACCAATTAAGCAAACATTCAAACTGCACAGAGTTAAAATTACAGTGTAATTATTACCTAAATCACAGATTAAGAAAAAAATCATGCCAACCATGTCCATATATAAACAGTATTTAATTTGTTATTGTGTTGAGCTCTGTGCGTAGGTGCCTTATGTCTGACATGTGGTTCAGCCTCCTGCTTTCTTAAGTAGGTTTTGCTGTTAAATTATGGCTACATTTAACCAACATGCCAGTACACCATGATATTAATCTCCCAAGTATTCAATCACTTAACAATAGCATCATTATTCTGGAGAACTCTGCTTGTTCAGTGTTTGTTCATGTTTTCAGATGTTTCATTAAGAGCAATTTTATTTCAAAAGAATTCAAAAGCTGTGCAAATGCATGATCTAAATTTTTTAAAAAATATTTATTCTTCCAAAGGAAGCAAAAAAAGTAACAATACATCCACCAGGTTTATGAATTCAAAATGATTTTTTTTTTTTTAAATTAAAGACTTTGGGGATTTCATAGAGGAGTACATTAAAGAAGAGGGTAAAACACAGGAAGGTAGACTCCACTCTTCAGAGAAATCACTGACTTCTAGGCTTGGGCTTTGTCAGTTGCTTATCTCAGCTGCCATCCTGATAGAGTATGTCCCTGGCTTGTAACATATCTATAGTCTTTAAATGGCCGCAGTATGCAGAAATGAATATAACCACTATATCAGAAATGACTTCAGATTACTGATTTTTATGTTTCATTAAAAGAATTTCTCAAGAGGCATTCATATTGAATTCTAACTTCCAGAATGACCACAAAGAGACAGCTACAGGCAGTGAGTGAGGTCCCACCATGGAGTCACGCTGATCTCTGAATCATATCCAAAAGTCGTGAGCCCACCAAGTCCAGGACCTGCTGCTCACACAGCTGTTTAGATGGCCCAGGGCAGACCAGAAAGAATTTCTCCCTCTAGTCAATTCTACCATCATATCTAGGCTCAAATTAGGAGTGAATTTAAAAAAATAAAATAACAAAGCATAAATATAAGGTAACCTTCAAGGAATTTTAGAATTCGCATGAATAAGTGAACACTTAGGAAAACTTAACTTTAAAAATTTAATAATATGAACTCATTGCTTTGGAAAAATAAATCACTGAATAGCAGTGATTTCTGTCCTTGATTTCGCAGGTTTTAGAACTTTACATAATATATACCAATTATAAAAGATTTTTCACCATATAGATACTTGAACCTATAAATACAAACTATATGTTTCTAAAAAGCCTCCAGGCCCAGAGGGCTTATTAGATAAATGAGAAAGAAAAAATAATGTTTCAAAGGAAACACACATTCCCCTCTATTTTGGTCTTAAATTATAAAGGCTTTTAAAAAGATAAATGGAGATCACCCAATAAGCCAGAGATAATAGGAACCGTTTTTCTGGAGGAGCATATTAATTATTTATCATTAATTATTTAAGTGCTAGAGTGTTCTCTTCTCTAAATATATGCTTGTAGGTTAGAAACAGTCATTAAAATGTATTGCTTAACTACTAATGCTCAAGCATTACACCAAAAGGCTGGCACAGTTAATGGCAATAAATCCATTTGCTGACATTTATGCCTCTACCCACGTGACTTTTTCTCTGGCATTTGAGAATGTGGGAAAAGGGAGCATCTGGATTCGCAATTCCCACACCCTCTTTTTACAAGCCCTGGTGTAATCTCCATCATCGCTGCGGACTTTGCAGACTTTTCTAGAGAAATGAGACTGAGGTAGATAAGGTAAATGAATGTGTTTATCATTGTCATGTTTATTATTTACTATACATTTGTGTATGTTGTAACTATATATTTGGCACCTTCTATGTTTTATTCATTGTCCTTGGAATAGAGAGAAGAAGTAAATGAGCGTTCTGCCCCCACACACTTACCAGCCAATGCAGGCCCACAGGCATGAAAATAAAACAGTCCAACATAGTGTTAATGGTCCTGAGTGGTTATCCTGAATACAAAGGATGACAACATGAAGGAACAAAGGTGGGTATGGACACATCTATGTTGAAGCTAGGATAAGGTGCAGTGAAGAGAGGAAGACAAGGTTCAAAGGCTTTCCAGAAAAAGCAGTACCTGATCTGAATCTGAGAGATGTGCATTTTGTTTTCCTTATGATGAATGGTATTTGACTTACAATGTTCATCAATAGCTTCTGGCACCTGACATAGAGCTCAATCCATCAGCAAAATATTTCTTTGGTGCCTGCTAAGTGCAATAAGTGCCACAGAAATTCTCTGTATAACCATCTGTCTACCTATCTGTCTACTATCTACCTAGCAACAATTTTCTTTCTCTCACTGAGAGAAAGACAGAAAGTATGCGTGTTACAAGCAAAGGCTCTGGTTTCAAATTCCTTCTAGTTTAGCTGAAAGTATCTATGACTTGGATATGGCATTTGAAAGCCCCATTTGGCCAATAAACTTATCCCCTATCAACTCAAATTTGATATCTTAAACGAGAGGCTGGAAGTACTGGAGGGCAAAAAATGATACTGCCCTGTGATTTAACCTGTATGGTCTTGAGCAAATGGTTGTGTTGATGATCTTGAACCAAAGCAAACACCCTGCAGTTCACCATTCACTCACCTTAGAGTGGGCTTTAGGAACCACTTTCATGTCCCACATGCCCTTGGGCCCTCACTCCTACTTCCCAGACTCACTGATTTTAACCACAGACTTACTCATAATTTTCTTTATTTTCTTATATTTTCTTATATTTTAGAAATCCTTATAGCCCTGGATAGTGGCCAGGTTGACTTTCCACTGAATTATCATCAATTTTCATATAAATTATGTTAGGGCTGTAGGTGTCCAAGGAGAGATAAGATCACTGTAGATTTTGAAGGTCTCAAAGACCTTAATTACACATTGTGTAGAAAATGTTTACCTGGTTGGCAGTCAATTCTGAATTGTACTTTGAAGTATGGAATATCAGGTGGTCATCCAAGACTAATAAGGTGATAAGATAACATTCTATTTTCTTACTTTGTTTATCTAAGCTCCATGAGTTAGCTTAATATATGATGTAGTGTGGGGTTAAAGCTGGGAGAAATACAGAGAGAGTATTCAGTGCTAACCCAAAAGGATTTCTAAGCCATAAGGATGTCCATTCCTTACATGTTACCCTGCTCTAACACAGTATTTCAGCTACTAGAACCTAGAGTAGTACCATAAAGCCCCCTCTCTCTGAATGGAAAATATGTCTATTTTGGCACTATTTTTAAACTAAGTACAAGTGTATTACCCAGGAATTCTGATATTTTGACAAGTGGTCCCCTAATAATCTTTTGGTAATGGAAGAACCCCAAGAGTAATCATGCTTATAGGTCTGGGCACTGTTGGAAAAGGAGCAACAGAAAGATAATAGATGTTAAAAGAAACTTAATTTGTCAAGGAAGAATGATTCAAGAACCACACACATAGCTCTGATTTTCAGCACATTTATGACAAGCATCTCTAAAGCTGGAGTCCAACATATTTAAACCAAATGTTTGAAAGGTATCTGCCAAGAGAGTTGTACTCTAAAGGGGCAAATTCACCATTTCTTTTTCTTCGCTAATCTGAAATTACACTGTTATAGGTATACGTACTCTTTGCCTGAGCACTAATAATGCCCAGTTACCTAAAATACATTAAATGTTAACATATATTTGATTGTACTCCAAAAAAACTCAAGCACATATTGCCGAAATATCACTTGAGGGTCCCTGAGGGTCCCTCTCCTCCCACTTGACTCAGATCCCTTTAAAAGACATTCTCACAATATACTGTACTTTTCTTCCACGGCTTTAGAAATTTTATATCCATCTTCCTTCATTAGATTTAAAAATTCATAAGAACATCATCATATCTGTGGTGTTCTTTGATTTCTCAACACCTAAAAAACATCAGTTATGAGATAAGCACTTAAAAGAAATGTGCTGAATGACTGAGAGCTGTGTCTAAGAAGCTGCAACTCTCTGGAAGATTTGGTTTTTTAATTCTAGTCTTTAGTTTTCTTAATTCATTGCAATTAAGCAAAAGCAATAATTAAGGAGCTCTAATTGGCAAAATCCATCCTTCTAGGTTATGGAGTTACCATTCTCGACAACTTAGCTGTGCTAAAAATCTACCAGTAGACATTGAAAATGGTCTTATTAACATGTTTTTTTTTTTTTTTAAAAAAAAGAGAGGTAGGGATAAAGTAAAGTGTATGCCTGCTAAGGGCTGGGTGACAGGAAAGGCAGAGAGTGTGGGTGGCATTATCCCAGAACTGATATTTAAGAAGCGACCAAGAAAACTGAAAGGGAGCAACTCTCACCCTGAAGCCAGGCAACTGCCAACTATTTGGCCCTGACTGGCCAAAAAGCTGAATAAATCCACAACAGAAGTAAATGAGAATATGATATGCCATCCAATTAGGAGGTGATATATGATAGTGTCCAGACAAAAAAGAAAAAGAAAAAAAATAGCCAGCGATCTATCATTAAATATTTGGAACTGACAACAAGATTTAATGAATAAATGGCACTGATTAAAGATAGCCCTTTCTAAAGGGATACATGCCACCTGAAGCTGAGAAAACCACCACAGGGAAAGGGTAGGTAGAGAAATGGGATTTAACCTACCAAATGAAGCCACAATTCAGAACCAAGTGAGCAGTGATAATTAGGACCTTCCATCAGTGCAAGTTTTTGTACTTAATCACAAACTTAAATCACTCAGTTTCAAGATGTATGATCACCCCCACTTAAATAGACTGAAATAGAGACCTAGAAAAAATGGGTAATTTGCCCACGATTTATAAGACTAACCAGTGTCCCGTTTGAACTTGAAAGTTTAGACTCTCTTTACATGTCCAGGTTTCTTGGTATTATATTCCAAAACATTTAAGATTCACAAATGTCTCTAAGAGTAGAGAACCACTTCCTACTCTCCCACACAGTTTCTTTGCGCAAGGCTGAACTATTACCTAGATGTGGCCCTTTCTGATCTGTGTGCACCAAAGCTGCTCTCCGTAATGATTGCAGTCTGTTCATAGTTTGGAGTTGCATGAAACTAAGCATGTCATTTATTTTCTGTCTGCACTATAGAAGAGTCCTGGAGAGAGGGACTGTGACATGGGAAGAGTCATGAAGACCTAGGAAGGGGAGGTTGAGTGAGGTTCTGCATTTTAGGAAGAAAGAGGAGATCATAACAACAACAACAACAACAAAAGGGACCTGATGCCAAGGCATGTCTCTACAAGGGAACATGGCTTTACGAGGTGGGCAGAACCCCTTGAATTGCAAGGATATTAGATAAGGAAGGGCTTCTCAAAACCAGCCTTCGAATGATTCAAGATAAAACAAGGTGTGAGAGAACGAAAGCAGAGGAGATAATGAAATGTCAAGGTTCAATAAATAAATGAAAACAAAAGGGACAGAACTTGGGACTCCAAGTTTCGAGTTGGAAAATGATCATCAGTAAGCACAATTTCTGGACTATTTAACTCTGGAGTTTTCTATGAAAGAAATTCAAATTTAGACTAGAGACATTAGAAGGAACTGATGGTGAGATTATAAAAGAAAGCAGACCAGAGAATATAAGTTCTCCTCCAAATTAATTCAGGGGGGTCCAGGGAATGCCTCATAGGAATCTAAGAGAGGTCAGACTCTACCCAAGATCAGCAACTGCAAATGAGTAACTCAGGAATCAGACCCTGTTCCCTGAGAGTCCACTTATTTGTATCTCTCTCTTTCAAACACTATTCTCAAGTCTCTCGTCATTTGCAAAGTGGAGTGTGAGAATTATCAAAATTCCTACTTGCATTTAGTTTTATATTTAAAAAAATTAAAAGAAATTAAGCAGTACTGATTTATTTACTAAAAAGTTTTTAATTGCTACTAAACATTTACTATATAGATTGACACCTGTGTCAACATTCAGCTCTCGTAGAAGCTGGTCAGCATTGCTTTGAGTAGTAGGACACAGAGTGGAGTCTGTAGATGCTGGATAGCAGAACCTGGCACTTATTAAAAATGAACTTTACAGACTCTCCCCCAGACACCCTGAATCAGAATCTAGATAAAGGGGCTAGGCAATAGGGCACACAATTTGTTTGCTTTTTTAGCAAACACTCCAGGTAATTTCTCATGCACACTGATTTCAAGAAGCACTTATTTAAGGTATGTAAAGTCTCCTGTAGGGATATGTCTGTGGTATTTTACTTTATTTATTATAAATCACATTAAGAAATAAATTTTATTTTGGAGTCAGTATACACAAAAAAATAAGATGAATTTGCACCTGAAACTAATTTGTCAACAAACAGTACTTACATTTACTAAATGTGAAACAGGCCTGCATTTTGCTTTTTATTTCATTCTATTCTAAATCTTACCCACTGGACTGACTGATCATCTCACCACTCATGGGCAACATTTGGCACACTGAAAAATTCTGTTCTATGGTCTATATCAGAAATGACTTAGAGAAGGTGAACAAACTTCTACTAATGGTGAATTGATTTTATTCAGCCTGGAGGAAGACTCAAGGTCACTGATAAGGACCTCAATATGTTTGCAAGGCTGTTATGATGAAGAGGAGTTAGCCCCGTTTGGCATGGAAGATGTACTTCGGCTCATTACAGAAAAATATAACTTTTAAACAGCAAGAGTTAATCAACGGCAACATGAAATACATCAGGAGGTAGGAAGGACATCTTCTTAGAAGTGCCCCATGCCAAGCCAGTGGACCACTTGGAACTTGGGTTTTAGATGTAAATTCAAGATTTAGCAAACAGTTTGGACTAGATGTGTTTCAATGTCCACTCCACCCCTAAAAGTCCAGGGTTCTCTTAATTACATATTTTTGCTTAACATTAGCACATTTCTGGTCTAAACTGTATTTACCCAAAAGACATGTATTACAAACATGTATCTAAGGCAATGTTGTAACAACTTAGAAACCATGTACTTATCAGCACACTGCTGTGATTATTTTTGTCCCTTTGTCCCCATCCCCCCATCTCTGAGGTCCTTGTGAGCTGGGTATTGGCTCTAATCACTATTTATGTGCAGCACCTATCAAAGAGGCTTCAATATAGCTGGCAATTAATAAGAATTTGCTAAATGAGAAGAAGACTGAGTGAATAAGTATTTCTCATTATGGTAAGCACCTATGCACAGGAAGCAGAAGGCAGATTTTAAGAAGAGTATATTTGTCTTTATGGCATCCTAAACAGGTAGATAATAAATATTGCCATTTAAAATTTTTTACGTGAAGTTACATGCTTATGCACTTGTTCAAGTGAGAGTAGAAGAAAAAGAGCTTACCAACCAGGTTTGCAAATTCCAGCCACTCCTCTGCCTGATGATACTACTGACAGCGAGTACCCACATCTCTAAGAGTATTTCATGATACTGTCAGCTATTGGAATTTCTGTAATACCATGGCGTGTGGTTTGGATGTGAGGTGTCTTCCAAAAGCTCACATGTGAAACAATGCAAGAAGATTCAGAGACGAAATGATTGGGTTGTTAAGAGTCTTAATCCAGTCTGTGATTTAATCCCCTAATAGGGATTAAGTGAGTGGTAACTGAAGTGGTGAGGTATGGCTGGAGGAAGTGATTGATTGGGGGCGTGGCTATGGGGTATATTTTTTGCTGAGGCTGGCTTTGAACTCAGAATTCTCCTGTCTCAGCATCCCAAAGTGCTGGGATTACAGGCGTGAGCCACCGCACCCAGCTATGGGGTATATATTTTGTATCTGGAGAGTGGAATCTCTCTCTCTCTCTTCCATGATTTGAGCTGCTTCCCTCTGACACACACTCTGCCATGATGTTCACCCCATCTCGAGCCCTGAGGAATGGAATTGGCCTTCTATGGACTAAGACCTCTGAAACCATGAGCCCTCAAATAAACTCTTCCTCCACTACTGTTGACCAGAAGGTCAAATCCTTTAGTCACAGCACCAAAAAAGCTGACTAGGACACATGGGAAAGATGAAGTTTAAAACCAATCAAAGTAAGCTCGTTCATTCTCTTCCTAATGATAATTAAGAGAAGTTGACGTGTGTTGGACCTTGGAAAGTGTCCCAAACATAATAGGATGTTAATACCACACCTTCTGTAGGTACAAACAACTTTCAGATTATGGATCAACTTATGCTAGCAGCAACTCTGCAGAGAGTTAACTTTCTGAAGACAGTTAAGTCAGATCAAGATTGCTATTCCATTGTTCACTTCTCCACCCGGGTTCCCTAACATTAAGACAAAATAAAACACTTTATTATGGAAAAAAATCTTAACCAAGTAGAATAAAAGAAGACATAGTCCTATATGTATATAAGATATATTATGATATGCTTAGCCAAGAGTATGGTGCTACTATTAATCATACTTTTATCTGAAAAATAAAAATACATAGGCAATTTGCAATGCTTAATGTGTTTATTTTTTTAAAAAATGTAATTGCTTTGGAATGCAGTGTGGAGATTCCTTAAAAGACTAGGAATGGAAATGCTTTATGCCCAGCTATGCTACTCCTTGGGCATTCATCCAGAATAATAAAAATCAGCATATTATAAGGATACGTGCATATCAATGTTTATAGCAGCACAATTCATAATAGCCAAGGTATAGAATCATCCCAAGTGGCAACCAATTCATGCATGGATAAAGAAAATGTGGTCTATATATACAATGGAGTTTTACTCAGCCAAAAAGAATAAAATTATGCCATTTGCTGGTAAAAGGATGGAACTGGAGAATATCATGATAAGTTAAATAATCCAAACTCAGAAAGTCAAGTGTCAAATCGTTTTTCTCATATGTGGAAGCTAGAAAGAAATAAGGAATAAAACAAACAGGAATCTCATGAAGATAAAAGGGAGAACAGTGGAAAGGGCAGATCAAGGAGGAGGGAGAAATGATGGGCAAGGAGAGGAACTGCAGAATGAAATTAACCAAATTGTGCATTTATGAGTATATCACAATGAGAACCGCTTTTATTTGTAACTATAATGCACCAATTGAAAAAACAATAAATAGATAGAAGGAAGACCAATAGAGTAGAGGAAGGGGAAGAGGGGAGGGGGGAAGAAAAGGAAAGAGAAGCACTATAGATTGAAATGGAGCAAATTGTATTATATGCATTTATGAATATGTCTAAATGAACCCTACTATTATGTTATTTGTATAACTACAATGCACAAAGACAAACATTTTTTAAAAGATGAAGTAA
>PVHX01003188.1:77983-148529 GCA_004024805.1 Geosciurus inauris
CTTGTAATCCCAGCACTTAGGGAGGCTGAGACAGGAGGATCGCGAGTTCAAAGCCAGCCTCAGCAATGGCGAGGCACTAAGCAACTCAGTGAGACCCTGTCTCTACATAAAACACAAAATAGGGCTGGGGATGTGGCTCAGTGGTCGAGTGCCCCTGAGTTCAGTCCCTGGTGCCAAAAAAAAAAAAAAAAAAAAAAGATGAAGTAAAAATAATTTAAAAAAACATGTTTCCTTCAGTTTGGGTTATAGCATTTTATATATATATCCATAACACACATTCCTTCATTTTGATTAAGCTCAGTAAGTTTTTCTATTACTGGAGCATTTAGCTTTCTTATATTTAATACTATTTATTACTAGCATATTTGGACTTATAGCCAACAACAATGAAACTGTTTTTCTTCTATTTGTCCTTCCAAATTTTTTAGTACATCTTTATTTTCTAAGTTAAATCATTGACCATGAATCACCATGAACTCTGTGTATAGAAGTGTAATATAATGTAACATAAATAATGTTTATCTCCAGTGATCTATTTTTAGTATTCCCCTTTCACCAAAAATATTCAGTAGCTTGTGCACAAGTTATTGTGCTATTTCTGTTTATACTGAAAATTACAGAATAATAAATAACAGACTTTGCAATGAGCAGAGCGTCTTCTTGGAGGACAGCAATATAGATGCAGTTATAATGAACTGTGGGTTAACTCTGTGTGGTCTATGTATCGGATACATTGTGAGAAATTCAGAAGGCTTTCTGATCTAATTGAGGAGAAAGCAGAAAGGGTTTCTAGAGGAATTGGCATGTACATTGACACTTGAACAGGTGAGTATGTGTTACATAAATAGAAGGTGATAGAGAAGGTAGGGTGTTCTGGGTAAAGAGACCAATAGTATAAAGATCTGAAGGTCAAAGTTGATTGAGCTGGGTGCATGCCTATAACCCCAGTGATCCAGGAGGCTGAGGAAGGAGGATTGTGAGTTTGAGGCCAGCCAGTAAGACTCTCAGCAACTTGGCAAGACTTTGTCTCAAAATAAAAAGGACAGGGGATATAGCTCAATGATAAAGCACCCCTGGATTCAATTCCTAGTACCAACAAAATAAAAAGAGAAAAAGGCAACATGACAGTCACAGAGACTTGAGGTGAGTTGGTGAGATTCTTATTGTTGATACAGAAAGGACAATATTAGAAATGGTAAAAAGTGAGGTTGGAGAAGGGAGCAGGGATCCGACTTGATTTTTAGTGATGTTTATAACATGTAAGGATTATAGGATCCTTGAAGGTCTCTGGGTTTAGAGGTAACATTACATGTTTGCCATAATGGGACATTCATTCCAGTTGCATTATGAAAAACACATGGAAGGGCTTTTGTTAGAGGCAAGGAAAATAGTCAAGAGATATTTGCAGGAGAGAGCAGAGACCTAGATGCAGGGAGCTGCAGAGAGGATGCAGAGCAAAGGATAAACAAACTAAGGGCAAACCCAAGAGATTGACTTGGCAACTGACAGCTGGTGGAGTTGGAGAGGAGCCAAAGATGTCTGCCAGATTATTGGCTTCAGTGAGCAAACCTAGCTCTGCCAACTCATCCCCTGTGTTCCACACACACTACTCTACCTGGGCTCAGTGTGACTCTGAGCATGCCCAGTGTGGTCTCACTCCTCATACTGTTATGTTTTTCCCTGTACCTCATCAAAAACATGACCTCTCCAGCAAAAACCATCTCAAAAAGATGCTTCCCAGATCTGCTCACTCTGGTTAAATCTTCATCACAGTATTTATGACCATCACCTGTGTGTGAAAGTAATTTATATGCTTTCTTAATCTCTGTGCTCCGCCTCCCTCCTTCCCTATACTGTCAGGACTAAGGCCTTTCCATGTATTTCTCATATCCTCTTCACACACACAAACACTCAATTCTTTAATTGAACACATTCATTCAAATGCGAGAGAGTTTCATTTTGTTGAGCTTCCTCAAATACTTATGTATGCACACATATTTGAATGATGTCTTCAAAGTATAATACACATTTTTCCCTATTAGAAAAATCTATTATTGTGAAAACGGTCATTACTCTCCTATGAGCCTTAATGAATGCATCTTTCTGGTATTCTTCATAATCCCACATAGGATGAATAAAAAGATGCATATAATATATCCAGTGGTACATAGTGGATTGGATAAATTGCAGAGAAAAGTTCCCCAGAGTGAATTATCATCAATAATACATGCATATCAATATTCTATTCAGAGTCAAGCTCATTGCTGTTCCTGAAAATCCATCGTGTAGATATTTGTGCTCAGGATGTGCCTTTACGCTTTTGGTTCTTTATTTGTAGTATAATATTGTGTTAAATTCTATAATAGAACAAATTTAGAGGGAATGGAATATCTTCTGGAAAACACATGTTTTTAATTGTCTCCCATTCCTGAATTAAGCAATAAAGATAAATTAGGAATGCTTTGGAAATGACATAATTTTAAAATAAAATCAACTTCAAATGAAAGTATCTTAATCACTATTTATATAGCATTCTACAGAAACTAAGTTTTCTTATTTTACACCCATCGAAAGTCTTAATTTGGATTAAATGAGATGGTGACTACCATTTTAGATATTGCAGACACATAATACAGTTGGTTCTCAGTATTCATTGATTCTCTATTAGCTTATTTGCCTACTTGCCAAACTTAATTTGCAACTCCAAAATCTGTACTCCCAGCTTGCAGTCATTTGCAAACAAATGCACTGTGGTGAAAAGTTTGACTGGTATGACATGACCATTCCCAGATGAGATGGAACAGGCAATGTTCTGCCTTCTTCCTTCAGTTCTCATACTATAAACAAATGTCCTTTGGGGGGGACCTATTTGATGCCACATTTTTCTCATTTTCCTGCTTTTTGTGTAAGTGTTTGTGTGTGTGTTAGTTTAAATGGACTCCAAGTGTAGTGCTGACGTGCTCTCTAGTAAAGGCAACAAGGCTCCAATACGCCTTTCAGAGAGAATAGGTGTGTGAGATAACCTTCGTTCAGACATGGACATAGCGCAAGAGTTCAATGTTAATGTATCAACAATATATATTAAATAGGTGTCTTAAACAGAAACACACATGAAGCAAAGTTATTCATTGATCACATGATGAAGCTGTGACCAGAGGCTTGTGGGATCCTAACTCTATGTTTCTCAGGGGAGCTTTGGGACCACGTTTGCTAATTCAGCATTCATGGTGGCTTTGTACAAATAACTTCCATGAATAACAAGAAGCAACTGTACCTTTGTATTTGAAAACTAAAGAACTTCTTGCTGTTAAGTGGTGTTAATATCATTTTACTATACAATTTGGTTGCACTGAAGTTATAATGTACACAAATTATGAATAAGACAGTAATTCTGGCTTTTAAAATGCCCACCCTGGAGCAGAACAGATGAAGAGGTGAAAAGGAAGTAGAACAGAAGTGAAAGTGAGATCTTTAAGATATAGGTAAAGTGAAATGGGAACATGGATGCATGTTATGCCAAATGATTCTGCCAAAATTGAAGAAAGAATGTGGAGGGCATTGTGCAATATATTTGAGTTATTTCTTAGGTATGAGTGGGTACTCGGCAGATGGATAGGGAGGGGCACAGTGTACATGAAGGCTTAAACACAAATTATCCAAGTATGCATTCAGGAATGAAAATGCCAACTTCCAGTGTATAATTTTGACATGTGAAATGCATCATTGCAAAAGAAAAACTCTCAGGTCTAATATTGTGAAATAATTTTTGAATGAAATATTGATCAGTTGAACTGCCAGCAGATTTTTACCTGATACTCTGTAGTGAGTTTACTTTGTCTGTGATTCATATAGACCTGAGGGTTGTTGTACATGGTGTGTTACAATAAGGTTTCTTAGATAAATAATCCAATAAGTAAATGAATATCAATATACCTGATCAGAAGAAGAGAAAAAAATTGTTCAATTGCAGCAGAATGCTGAAACTATATTACCATTGTATTTACTTCATCTATATTAAGTGATAGGCACACTATTCATATGGCTGGTTCCGGAAAGTGATCACATATTAGGAATCAAAGACACATTTCATAGAAAGCATCCTGTTGGTGCTTGTCCTGTGTGGTGAGGCGGGAAGCCCAGAAACTGAAGACAATAGGGTTCTTGTTCCTCTGTGCCAATATTTTTAATAGATCCACCATTGTAGTACACTTCAACTTTCCCCGGGAGAAATTACAGGCATCCTTTGAAAGATGCTGAGAATTACCCAATGGCTATGTTCAAATTGTCAGACTTCATTTTCAGCCTTTCTGAATAGCTCTCTAAGTTCCAGGGAATCAAATTGGAGGGCACAATGTTGAAAACTATTTTATGGTATCTGTTAGAGAACAGTGGGAAAACAATCTTGCCAGAGCCCCCTCTCCTTACTCCCATCCCAACAAAAGAAGAGGGATGAGTGCTTTCCAAAAACATTGTGCCCAACTCCTGCTAACCCAGTTTAAATTCATCAGCAGCTGCAGCAAACTTACAGATGGTGCCAGACCCCAGGAGAGGAACCTACAGGGAGCTCAGGGCTCCTAAAAAGCTGTGCTTTCTCCCTTCCAAAAGCCTAACATCAAACTGTTCTCAAGGTCCAGAAGTTCTGGCAGGAAAAGGGATTTAAAATGCCCAGGGAGAGAGTTCTTTTCCACTTCTAAAACACAGAGAAAATTTAGTAAGACCCTGCTTGCCCATTGCTAATGTCATTAAACTCATCGATTATGGCTAGGTCTCGTGAGCCAGTTTCTCTTCACTCACCTCTTCTTGCTCATTTCCTCTTGACAAGTTTGCTCACCAGGCCTCTCAGTCTCAGCTCTTTTCACAAAGAACAGCACAAAATAAATGCCAACAGGGCCAAAGGCAGATGCCAGCAGGCCGTCACTCCTTCACCCCTGGCAGAATGGAATGCCAGCAGCTCGTATTGATTCTGCCCTCTTCCAGCCAGCCTTTAGTGCAAGCATGCTCTGGCCACTGCCCTACAGAGTCTGTTGCTGCTGCCAAGTACTCTCTCAGCCTTAGGTGGTCTATAAGCATCCTGCTCCAGCCAGACACCACAGCTCAGAACTTAGGCAGGACAACCTACTAGAGACCATCCTTGCCAAGGCAAAACCCACCACAAGGTGGGGAGAGAACAGTGCCAGAAAAAGCCTCAAGGGTTCAGTTGCTAACTGGGTTGGAGGATCTGGCATCAGAGACATGGCCTGAAGCATGCTGTTCAGATTCGCTGCAATAACCAGCTGCTTGTCTGGCCTTTGGTTGCCAAATAGCAATCTTGGCATCTAGCCATTCGGCTGGCACCATGTCTGAAATGCTGCAGTTGAACAATTTTCACCAGGTTGTGCCAAATCAGAGATACAGAGCACTTCACTGTCTAGAATTTAGTCCAGTGATACCTACTTTCTGTGGAGCCTTAAGTCTGAGGCTGTTTGCCTAAGTGGAGTAAAAATGTTCCAGAGAAGATGTCTGTAAAACAAATGCTGCATATTAAAACATGTCTTCCAAAAATGGGTTTAAAGTAAAACATTGGAGATTAGCTAAATTTGGTGTCCCTTGTCCCTGTGCTGTCCGTCTTAGTAAGCAAGGGAAACAGTAGTGATTGAAAGAGCATTCAGTGAAAACTCTATGAATATGTAGATTTTCTCTCGTTTATAAACAAATTAAAAGCAAGATTACATGTATTCGTTGCTGTATATCCAGAACCCAAATTTATGCCGATTTTTAAAACATTTTCAGGCTATGTAAACTTAACCTAGAAAAATGTACTAACATATTTTCAAAATTTTGCATAGAATTTTACTGAATCCTTAGGCCCCTAGTCAAGAACCTAGCTTTACCTCAGTTTTTTTTCTGTTTAATTCCTGGGTTTAATTCTTCACACAAAAGACACTGAAAAACAACTGATATCAACTCATTCACTGTTAGTAATACTGACTCTTGGTTATCCAAGCTTTCAGAATAAAGCAATGGTTCATCATTTTGACATTTGGAGTCCTGAAGCTCTCTTTTTCCAGCTATTTCAAGAAACCTGGTGTTTGGTGTATATACGTTTTGCAGGCATTTGTTTTATTCTAAGTCACAGAGTAAAATATATGAGAATGTTCATAATCAGAGTGACATCAAGGATTTTTCAAAACAGGAGACAACTAATGAGCCACTGGCTAATCTCTTCTTGCTTCCATTGGTACAAGTTGCAAAAGGTATCTATACCTTGTTTAAAGCTGGCCTATACAACCCTGATGGTTCTTGGAAACTAGCAGTACAACAGAGTCAGGTAAGTTGAAACCTAATTAGGAGAAATACTTCCAATAAGGGAATGAAATATTGTATGTATCACCGTCAAAGGCTGAGATCTTTACAGAGGAAAAATCCCTGTATCTGATATCAGACCTCGAATGGATACCTTGAGATCCAGCAAATATAAGGAACACAGTTGGAATCAGAAAACATCTACTCTGAAAGACTCTTAGCCCAATTTGTCTTTGTTTGATCAAAATGTCCCTCACAACAACATGTAATGGCTTTATTTGCATTTTTTTTTTTTGATAAACAAAGGACATTAGCAAAATTGTGCCCTTGTGCTTGAGTGACACCATTATTTGTCCCTATAATTTACATGGGATATACAGTAGCAGTGCAGATGCTTACAGAGTTGCAGGGAGAAATTGTCTTCAAAATCAGTAGCTTATTTACTGTCTATGCAGGGTAGTAAACTTAACAGCCAGGTGTCTGTATTAGCCCATCTCAGATAAGGCAATGTAAGTAAGAATGAACAGGCACTCTGCCAGTCAGTTCCCATCCAAGGGGGAGCGGGGAGAAGAGAAAATGTCAGTACCCTCCCTTCCAGGGTTTTTGTGCACACTTGCCATGCCTACTGCCTTCCCCCAGTAAGGGGTCCTGTGCTACACAAATACCTAGAGAAAACACAAACCAAAAATCCCTCATAAGCAGAAGGTTGAAGCTATTAAAGGTAATTCATAATGCTGTTTAACTTTGCATTGGGGAAAGACTTTAATGATGATACAATGGCTTTTTGTCTGTTGACTATTGATATACTGAAATTTCAACATGACGGTCTTTATGTTATATTTATGTGTGGGCATGGGGTAGGAGGGATGGAACACCAGACCCCTCACACACTATAGCTGAACTGCATCTCAGCCTTTCTGTCATAATCTTAGAAACCCCAGAAAGGGGAGCTGGCAGGAAATTTCTGAAGGTATGTATTCAGCATCCTATAATAATTTCTTTCTTGTTTTATTTTCTTCACTATCCTCTGTGCCTTTCAAACTATCTGGCTTAGAATCATCAAGTTATACAGAGGTGTTCTAATAATTTTAATACTCAAAAGAGTAATGACATGAATTGATTATTCTGCAAAATTTGGGTTCTGCAGAAGGCTTTCTTTGCACTCTTTCCTATGGGGAAAAAGCTAAGGGTTTAAAATGTAAGAAACATTTGCAGGACTTATTCCAACCATCAGCCACTTTTCTTCATGAATTATTACTGGGCTCCTGACATGAGCAGACACTGAGTGAAATGATGGGGGAACCAATAGTCAAGAAGATACTGCCCCGTCCTCAGGGAAAGTATAGTCCCCAACTTTGGAACTGCTCACAAGCAAATAGACACTGTGTATGTATGTATGGGGGAGAGAGGGATAGAAAGCCAGAAAACCAGGTATGGGTCATAGCATTCGCTTTGGAAAACTAATCACAGCTTTCCAAACTGCCCTGCTATTTTCGATTAAATAAATGCTTTCCTTATTCCCTTCTAATCTGATTTTTGCTTTGTTTGTTTTCTATTTGAAACTGCAATCGAGGCTCACAGCATTTTCCTTTCATCAGGTTCCAAAGTTACTTCTATGAACAAGGCACTCAGGAATGAATGGTGAGTAACATGCCCACAGTAATGTCATTGTTTTAACAATTAGCAACGATGCTAAGCAGTTCTGTGCCCAAAAGCAACATAGGACTCAGAATTTAAGTGAAACCACTATCATTAAAATCCAGGTAAAATTTAATGTCATGCTTGAGAAGATAAATCAGTTCAAGACCGAATAATACTTTGGAGCACACTGAGCACTAGGAGAAAGCAGGGATTTCAGAGAATTGGAAATCTAACAGTTGTGTGTTGGGTAACAGAAGAAGTGTGGAAGGTCATAAAATCACTAGGACAAGTAAAGCTTAAGCAGGTAAAGGGACTTTTTTAGGTCACAGAGCCAGCCCTTTGATGGTTGCACTAGTGGACAACCTGAGCCCAATATCTGCCTTTCTAGTTGTTCCCAAGTGCCTTTTGCTGGCCAGGTGGGAGCTCCAGGTAGGGTAAGCACCTCTATGCCAAGGGGTACCTGAACACACCAGGCAGATGTGAGGCCTGCCATGGCTTCTTTCCTTCTTGGCACTGGTTTGGGGGCTGTGGTTCTTTAGCTCCTCTCATTTTGTCTGGAAATATCTCAGTTGAGTGAAATAGCACGAAACATGCTTCTCCCATATCTGTCAACACATTAGATGTGAAACTGGAATTCTACAATGAGTGTGGTTAAAGAAAAAAAAAAAAAAAAACAACTTCTGGAGAAATTGATAAACCAAAGTCCTATGTAATGTTACATTGAATAGAGCATTTCAATCTTAAACACACAGAGTAAAACCAGTGCATTGGATACAAATGTATGGCCCAAATTTCTTTGCAACAGAACTTCTACTTTTTTTCTTCCCTTTTTTGTGGCACTGGAAATTGAACCAAGAGGAACTTTACTTCTACTTTTGAAATAGGTTGAAATCCTGACATTAACAGGATGGCTCTTATGATGACTATTTGGTGTTAAAATAATCTTTAAAAAAAATAGTGTCCTAGTGAGAGTAAATTTCTGTTCTTCAGTCTATGGGCTAGTAAATAGTAAATAGCAGATATTTTATTTTATAGCATTGTTTAATAAAGTTAAAAGTGGATAATACCATGTTGATCTCCCTTCCATTATTTTGTAATTTTATAGCTTTTCCAAATTTCAAAGCCTGAGAATTATTATATTACTCTACTCAGAACATTTGGTGGTTTATGCAGGCAGTGAGTGATAGAAATTATAAAACTGTATCAAAGGGCATGTAAGTCACAATGAAAACTAGATTTCATATTTGCAGATATTTCATCATAATTTGTTGAAATAACTTTAAATGTTGTCTTGTAAAAATGAAGAAAGTACATTAACATAAACAAAACACATTTTGATTAAGTATTTTTTCTCCACCTAGACATTCAACACTTATCTCAAGTAGTTATTATGCAAGGTATTATACTATCTGCAAGTTATAGATATGTTGTTTGGCCAGAATATTGCAAGTAATTCATTAATTTTCTATTAGTGGCAAAGAAATGCATTCCTTTGTGGCCACTGGCAGGCATTTCTGAGACTGGAGTATGTATCATAGTTTGGTGTCACCAAAAAATGGCATGGAAAGAATTTTCTTCCTCTCCCTGCATCTGCAGGGATTATAACCTGAGTCATAGGATAGGTTCTGGTGAGTATTCTGGTTTAACAATTTAAATGTTTATTCCAATAGCTAAGCCCAGGTAGAGACCAAGAGAGTAGGATCAAATGCCTGGATTTGAGTCCTCAGTCAGCCACCTTGAGGAAATATCTGTAGCGTTGACGACTTTGGCAAATTACTTAATCTCTTGAGGTGCCTACATTCCATTGGTTTCAAGACAGAATCATGGCACCTGATTGAAAATGGAGGAACTTTATAATTATATTCTTTTTTTTAAAAAATAATTTTTTAGCTGTAGATGGACACAATATCTCTATTTTATTTATTTATTTTTATGTGGTGCTGAGGGTCGAACCCGGTGCCTCACGCATGCGAGGCAAGCGCTCTACCACTGAGCCACAACCCCAGCCCCCATAATTATATTCTTTTAAACAGAGTCCTGGTTTGCCTGGGATGGAGAGTTACTCAGGGATTGAAAGTTGTCCAGGACACAGAACTTTCACACTAAAACTGAGATAGTCTGGGCAAACCAGAAAGAGCAGGTCATTCTACCTGCAAAGTGTCTCCAACAATACCTTTGTTGAAATGTCAGATTGAGCTCACTATAATTGTCCTTTTCGCTAAAATCCAAACATAGACTGAATACAAATGCATTAATCTTGCACAGAATTGGTGTGAAGTTGTAACCTAAGAAATCCTACCCTTTTGCTTTAGAGTTAGAAAAAGATTCATGTAGAGAGGGAGAGAACCAAGAGCATACTGTTTATTTAACGGCCCACTGAAAATCACTTTCTCCTCAAATGAAATGGTCCTGACCTGAAAGTGTTTCCTGGAAACACACCTCCCTCCTGCCCTTCCTCAGAGCTGTCCCTCACTATTAGTGCAAGATGACTCTTCTTAAATTTTGAAATCGGGTAATCATTCAGAATTCTCCAGTAACCTCATTTCTAATTCTTACTTAAATTGCTCAGTCTTTTTCTGGTTTGTGGTTGTGAATCTGTGGTTTTGGACACCTAATATCCAAAGTCCACATAGGTGATTACAGTGATCTGACAGGTTACCTCAACTGCACCCTTGTTCTGGATTGAGACAAATGGTCATCTATAAATTGTGTCTCTGGCTTGCCCTGTGGTATAAAAACATGCATGAGAAACAGGTCTGTTCCTTATCTTGAACTTGGTTCCCAAGATTCCTGTGCAAGAATCAGCAAGATTTAATCTTGAAGGTAACAAACTAATGTGAGGCTCATGTCTTTGAAACTCATGTATGGAAGTCTGTAGATCAAAAACCAATGTCTGTGCTTTGAGTAATAAGGGTAATTGTGCTTATACACATAGAGTCTAGAATTAAAGAATCTCACAACTCCAGAGGATTTTGAATAGTAATGTTGCAATGCCTGATTTTAGTATATAGCAAGAAATCATTTGAACAAAATAACCAAATAAGTCTTTGGGCACTCACTCCCTAACAGACCATATTTAAGTATTTTCTGTGTATTAATTCATTCCATTCTTTTAACTGAAAAAGAGAGGTGCTATTACGATATAGACTTTATAGAAAGCAATGTGTAGGAACAGAGAAGTTGTGCAGCTTGTCCAAGGACACAGTTGATAAACAATAGCTTTGAGAGCTGACCTAGGTATGTTGGCAGGAGAATGCTCCTTCTAATGAACACAGGACAAAGATAACTGTACAGAGAAAGGAAGTAATAAGTTCTCTGTAACTTCTCAAGAAGAAGTTAACCTGAACAAACTTTGACATGTGTCTGGATTTATATCCTGATGAATGAATATTGTAATAATTGATATTATTTAGGTATCTATCTCCCTGATTCTAAATTTAACATATTCAAAGAAATACTGGTGTCTAATAAACATAGAAGAAAAAGAGATAACTATTTAATTGGTTCAACCTAATGTTAAACTCAACCTATTGATTCAGGAATAAAATATAAATAATATCAGAATACCACTGATATATGTGTGTGTGTGTGTATATATATATAAACTAATATTGCCAAGTATGTTTTAAACCACCTCCTTATACTGAAGACCTGAAATGCCTGCCATCTCTTTAGTTCAAAAACTTTCATTTTTCTTTTTCAAGTATATTATGATACATTTATGCACCACAGTTATATTTTAAAATTTGTTTTGCACTATATTTTATTATTATTATTACTATGATGATGATGATGATGATGATGATGATGATGATGATGGTGGTGGTGAAGAACTTGGAATTGAACTCAGGGTCACTTTACCACTGAACTACAGCCCCAGTCCTTTTTGTTTTTTGAGACAGGGTCTCACTAAGTTGCTAAGGCTGGGATTTACAGGTGTGCACCACTCACCTGACTTAATTTTCATATTTTAAATGCAGCCTAAATTGTCTGTATTTATCCTGTTATTATAAGTGTTCATGGCATAAAATACAGCACTACACAATGGATAGAAGTGATGATATAAGCTGCTACAAAACAATACGAAGATCCACAGTTGCCATATGTATACAACCTCAGTTAGTCAATAAGATAGAATGATATAAAAAACAAACAATGTGTTTTGTTTGAATACAGAACCCTTAGAATTGCAGGTGAATTGTACTTAATCCTGCTATGTAAAAATATTAATTGCAATAAAGATTGTTTCCATTGCATAAGATAATAACATTAACTGGCAATTATTAGAGACTTAAAATGTACCAGGCACAGTGAGGCTCATGGCTTCACTTCTGGCAAATAGGTAATTAGAGCCCACAACTGACTCAGAATTACACTCTACCCTCACGTATCAAGCTGCTTCTTTGTTTTCTTACTAAGGTGTTGTTAAATTGTGAACTTCCTGGCATATGGTTATATTTTTAGAAAACATATGAATGGTGGGAAGGTTTTATGTCTGGATTTTTGTGGGAGCTCCATAGGTGTACATATTTATCAAAACATATTGGATCCAGCACTTTAAATAAGTGCATTTGATTTTTTCCTTAATAATACTGATTTAAAAACTTAAATAACATATCTACTTGCTAAAATACTATGGACATATTTATTGTGTAAAATAAAGGTCTTGCTTCTCAAGAGCTACTGGTGTTAAAGATATAATGACTATGATAGCAGATAAGAAGAATTGTAATTTTCCTTTTAAGAATAATTGGTACTTGGATCTTATTCTCAGTCATATGATTAAACAGTGTATATAGCTCATATGCCAATTTTCAGATAAAGGGTCATTGTTTTAATATGCCAAATATACAGATATGCTTTGTATGTTTTCTTATAAACATTCTCTTATTTTGTGCTCCCCAAAAGTCATCGGTTGCAAAGAGAATACTCCAGGAAAACGAGAGAGAAAAAAAAATTTCCAGCAAACATTGATTGAGATCAAACTATTTTGCTTCAGTTATGGAATTAGCAGAGTCAGTGGAACACTGTGATCTGTTTGACAACTGAAACCTGATGGCTCAGGAAAGAATAAATGGTTATTTCTTGTCTCAGCAGCCACAGTGAGTGAGTAAGAGGTATTGATCCTTACTTGGCTCCTTTAATATGTGTGACTCAAATTATACTGGAGTCTCCCTCCCAAGCTCTCCTTGAGATCTGCATAATATAAGAAAGTCATATTTAAAGCCTTTCTTCTTTCACTCTAGAAGAACTACAGTGGACCTAGTATCCAAGATACAATACAGTTTCCTATATTTCTGATTATTAACTCAAAGTCTATTATTATTAACACTGCAACAAGTTTTATATGTCCAATAAAATTATTGTTATAACTGAAGAATTTGAGCTTTATTCAGTTATTTTACATATATATATATATATATATATATCAGTTATTATATATTTATTACTTGCCACTTACCTGGTAGTGTGCTTGGAACTGGGGGTATAAAAATGAACAAGACCAATCTATTGTCCTCTAAAGTTTTCAGGTAGGGAAGGAGTAAAAATTGACAGGGAGAGAGGAGGAATGGAATAAAGGAAAGAGAAGAAACCCAACTACAGAGAAACAGAGGAAGAAAGAGATGAAGATAGAGTAAATCAGAAAGTCTGGGGAAAGGTAGCAAAGGTGACTATTTAGGTATAGTTGTGGCACAAAGGGGAGATGAGCATTTCCACTTGAATGGACTGTTGTGTGCACACTCAGAAGGACCCACTACTGTGGCCTTCAGCTTCTGACTCTGCAAATACTTTCATGATGAAGTTGGTCAATGGCCTTGATGTTTCCAATTCCAAATGTAACCCTTCTGTTGGCATATTTCTTGATTCCTCAATAGTATTCAACATAATCATTAAACTCTCTAACTTAACCTTGGATTTGCCAATTGCTAGCAATGTGACCTTGGGAAAGTCACTCAACTTCTTTGTGTCACTGTTTTCTCAACAATAAAGTGGGAATCAGCATGGGGAATGAAAAATGAATGAACACATGTAATGCAAAGTATTTACATGAAAAACTTAATGTCTAGTGCATATTAGGTACCATATTATAATCTCATTGTATGATAGGTTTAAAAGACATTTAATAATTCATATGACACCCATTCTATACCTTTTACTCTAACCTTTACATTGAAAACTGGAGTCATATATGCCTTATGTGCTTTTTATCAACATTCTTTTATTTTGTTGATTGCCAAGGAAAATACTTTAGATGTCTAATGGAGTCTCAAAAATAACAAGACTGAGAAAACCTCTTGATTGCTCTCTTCTCAAAATTGCTCCTTCTGCAATCTACCTCATTTTATTAAATGGCTCTATAGTCTCCCTTGTTTGTTGTTCAGACCAAAATTTGAGAAGTTATCTCTTATATCTCTTTCCCTTAACCCTCCTCTCTTGTTGAACTCATTAGTGAATTCTCTCAAAACTGTCTCCAAAATAAATCATGAGTCAACACTTTTAATCCCCATCACCACTGTGACCCTATTCCAAGCCATTTTTTCTGGACTTCCACAATGGCCTCCTTATGCATTTCCTTGTTTCTACTCTGTGCTCCTCTAAAAATCAATTCTTCACGCAAGAATATCTAACCTTTTTGATTTCCCCAGAATACAAAAGGTTCATTTCTACCTACAGGTTTTCTACAAGATCTTACATGTGTCTGTAATGTTCTTCATTTTGAATGTCATCTGCCCGATTCCTTCCTGAAATTGAAATCTCACCTTAAAGAAGACACTTGGTCTATAATAACCTCCTAGTCATTATTACAACCAGATTTTTATGGCATTTCTCTATTATGATGCTTTAATTATTTCTTCATTCATGCATCACCTCTCTCCATTAGAATGCAAGTTCTATGAAGAGATTTTCTAGTCCTTAATATATTACTTTGTAATAAATGAGTAAATGAACTATGGCAGAAGTGAAACAAAAGGGATATTGGGTATCATATATATAAAGAAGTTAAAATCTATATCCTTTGGGAATTGATTCTAGTTTGGGGAAATAAGTAATTTTTTAAAATATTTAGATGACAGAGCACATGTTGGTACCATTCATGAAGAAAGAGAACATTACAAAAGGAATAGGTCTAGGAATAAACCTGTTTGGATGATGAGTTTCATAGCTTTGGGAATACTGAGTTAGAATTGTCTAGAGATGAATGAGATATGGACCTAAGGCTAAAAAACGCAAAGATTTCATGGGTTGACTTGTAAGTTTAACAATCATCATAACAGCAGAAGTTATTTACATAGTAGGGAGTCTATAGTTTATAGAATAAGAATAGGAGAGGTCCAACTTTCAGAAAACTCTAAAACATGCAAGAGGCAGATAAAAGAAGGGACGCTACAAAGAAGAATCTCAAAAAGGTAGGAAAAAACTCTGGAAGGAGGAGTGTGACAGCTGTGTAAGTAGCAAGTTTTGAGAACAGAGGAGGGGTCAACAGGGTAGCAGATTCAAATAAGGATTACAAAGAGTGAGGTGTATTTGTTAATCTGAAAATCACTAGACAAACTGAAACCCAGGATGCCACTGGGACTTGCCAGATCCTGCTCTTGAACCTCAAGTCCCTTGGGCTTCCAGGCATTCACGATGAAGCCTGCCTGGAATCTCAGTGCTGCCTAAGCTACATACCTTCTCTTGGCACTCGCAGCATCTGTCATACCCTTTCCATCCCCATCTCTTTTGTGCTGCCACCATGATAAACTATGGTAAGTGGTACATTCATATAGTTTAATTTTTATTTTGGCTTCTTTGTTCTTTAGGATACACAGGGAATAGCATTTCAGTTATCAGCAATTCAATGAAATATGTTTTCAAAGAGCGTATGAGAGACATATGCATTCAACAGAATATTCTCATCAAAGTAATGAAATAATGAATAATGAATGGTCAAAAATCAAACAATAGCTTCTAGAATGCCCCCAAATGCTGGAAGATGTGGAGTGTTCTTTAAGATTCATAACACCTTTGTTCACCAGACTATGGCGAGAAAAATGTAAATATGCATAGAAATTGAGCAACATGAATCAAAACAGAAAGTTTACCGTCAAATCATTAATTAAATACAAACATTATTTAAAAACTATGATGTTAAAGAAAGATTTATGAAAATTATGTGATGAAGAGGAATGAGATTCTCCAAGCACACCCTTTAAATCACTTGGAGATTCCTATGGCTAGAGTTGATTTTCCCAAGTTTCTAATGAGAAAATTTAGTTTTGTGATCAGAAGAATTGAATGTATCTGCAAATTGTCAATAAAATGTATTTTTAAGTTTTCCAGTAAATTGGAAGCAAATTGGTAGATCCTATGAAGTTGCTAGATCTTATGAAAGAGTAAGGGATTTACAATAGAAGATTAAATTATGTTTTCTGATTGGCATGTGCACAACTTGAGGGGTTCTCAAGTTTTGTTGCATATTAGAATTGCCTGAGCAGGCTTTTTATCACCCCTAATGTCCAGTCTGACCCCATACTAGTTAAACAAGAATCCCTGGAGGATGAGCTTTAGTATTCTCAATGGGCTGTCTTGGATTTGAGAACCCATGAATTATGTTCTTATTTTATGAATATTTTAGTCATTATGAATAAGGGCTTTGACATTGGAGCCAGGTTTTGGATGCTGGGGGCTACATAAACTTGAACAGATTCCTCAACTTCTTTGAGCCTCAATTTACTCAACTATTATTCACAAATTATTATTCTCACTTCATAGGTCTTTTTGAACATTGAATGATATAAAAACAGAGCACATGGTCTGCAATACATAATGTTACAATGATATGTGGATAGTGAAGATTGCATTATTAATGACAGTTATTAATTACTCATCAAATACTGTATCTGGAATATAACAGATAACTGGCAAATAAGATTATGTGGAAATCTGAATTAATATATGTAATTGAGCGTCAGATTTGTGCTGGCTCAAGGAATTCAAATATCCATTTGGATCTTTAAGACATTCTCATTTAAAAAATGCCAAGACAGGGTTCCAAGATTCTGGATTCATTTCCTATTCACACGTGCCACCATGCAGATTTATAACACCTCAAAAGCAGCTACGTAATTGGAGTCTGACTTGCAGAAGAAAGCTACCAATAAATATCCTCAGGTCTGATTAGAGGTAACTTTTAAATTTTCAGTGACACAGCAAGAAAGAATTCCAAAACATTCCCAGTCACATTTTTTCTTATTTACTTGGTTACCCCGAGTGCACGATGACTTGTTTGCCTTTAGTTGTATCTGAGCAGTTTGACAGATGACTGTGACAAGGTTACTTTTAAATTGATAAAAGGTTTGATTGTGTTGGTGCATTTGTCACAACTGTCTGACACAGCGTATAATGGACTCTGCACTCAAGCCTGGATGGCACTTGAGTTTGCTCTTGCTATTCAGTGTTCTGCACACCATAAGGAGGCTCCCAAGAGGGGAGGGTAAAATTCGGGGAGATTAGCCTGGCCTACCCTTCAGCTCTTGAGCACACATGGTCTTTATTTTGTCCCTCTGGCTTTTCATCATGGGTATGTCTCCTCTCCTGTAATATCTTTAGATGGCATCTGCAGTTTCCATCTAAAGAGGACAATGCTAGGGAAATTTGAGCAAAGACAATATCTACAGAAAAAAAAAGAAGGGGTGGCACAGCAGATTTTCCTACCCTTCTGGGGAAGACTGGGAACGTGTATATACCAAACTGAGGGTTCTCTTCTTTCTTTTCCTTCTTCTTCAAGGGCCCTTCACAGCACCCCCTTTGCTTTATCTCAAGAACCATTCTCTTTGCTTCTTTGCATTATTTTAAATAAGGCCAGATTAATCAGGTGGAAGTGGGGGACAATTGGCCAGGGCTTTCTGAGGGCATGTATTAATTAAAATGAATAAGGCACAGGGGTGCTTAGATAAAAGATATGGTAGATGTGGAAAATGTAAACATATGAATGATTGTTTTTCCATTTTAGATACTATTCATTATGGTTCCTATTTAGTTTTATTCTTTTGAGAGTAATTTAAACGTGTTTCAGGCTATGTTCACAATCATATAATAGAAGTCACCAATTTCTTTGAAGAGAGAAATATAATTTAATATGTGAAAAATCATTTGTGCTACAATGATTTTATTTGGTTCAAAAGGTTGCAACATTCTCTCTCACTCTATTAAACTAAATCCATCTTCTCACACTTCCATCTGTTTCTCTCGTGATAAGCATCGGGGACATATGATCAAAGTATCTACCCATGGTCTCTAAGTAATAATTCATCTTATGAATGTATTTATGTGATCAACTGTAGAATTTTAGTTTTTATTATATTTGCCTTGAGTGCTCTTAACATTATAGCTAGTAAATATACTCAGCCACTATAATCTGATAGTATATTGCTGGCCCATTCGTGAAAAAGGATTAACTGAAGATCAGCTGATTTGGGTTTTACTTTGTGCTATTTTGCTGTTTCTTTTGGAGTCCTTTTGATTAATAATCTCTCCAGTTTTTTTTTTCCTAGAAAAAAAACAAGGCATATAACGAAATGTGTTCTTTACCACACACTATTGTTCTACCATCACCGTATGAATTCTAAAACACTCTTCTCCAAATACAAACCACTCTTCTTCAAGCTTACTTTTCAACTACATCTGTTTTGTTCCTTGATTTCATGGGATCCCTTCTCTTCACTGTGTAGCTGGAGTTGTCTTTTTGAAAAAAATTCTAATTGTATCATTTTCTTCTTTGTGACAATTGAATGGCTTTTCCTCCATTGGGTTCTTTCATTGCTCTCAGGATAAAACACAGCTCCTAATATAATCTAGAGAGGTCATCTTGTCTCTCACCATGCTCCAGTCCATTCTGTCCTCTACTCCACCTCCTGCTTTAGCAAAACCCTTGCCCTTGCCATGCTCCCTCCAGCCATTGGTTCTGCACACATGAAGCTTCCTCTACCTGGAATGTTCTTCCCTTCCTTCGCTAAACCTATTCATCCTTCAGGTTGATTGTGGCTTCCTCAGAGATGCAAGGTCTAATCCCATGCTTTAAACTGTCTAATCACATGTGTCTCTGTTTTTACATAGTTGGAATTTTATATGAAATCATATGATTATTTAATGAATGTTTATTTTCCCTAGTAAAATACAAAATCTGCTAAGCAAGGCCTTCATCTAAATTTACTCAACACCAAATCTTAACACATGCATGTCAAAGGTGCTCTGTAAAGATTTCTTGACTGAGAACATAACAAAGTTCCTAAAGCTTTCTCAGGATAGATATTACAAAGTTTTCAAGTATGCTGTTTCCTACAATACACATGATGTAATGTATTTGTTTAAAACACAGGTATACCTAGACAAATTATCCAGAGTAAAATCATTCATCATATCTGTTATTTTAAAAATTTGTCTTTTCTTTCATTTTACTTGCAATCTGAATGTAGAAGCTGTGACGATTATGTGAATAGAATCCCTTAATAAGGATTTGCTCCTGTATTATACACTGATAAAGCAATATCTTTTTCTTTAATATCATTTTCTTCCTGTTCATTAGCTTTAATATGGATATTGTATACTAACACCATAAAATTCAACATGTCCATGCCTTTTCTTTGTGTATCTGTTTCTTATTATTTTATGAGCAAGAATATTAGTAAATATTGCATTTCCTATAATAAAAGGAATATTAACTCTAAAATTATTTACAATTGCATAGACATTAACATGGAAAACAAATCCTGATGATAAGTTCATTTAAACCTACAAATACTATCTGGGATTTTTTTTTAGGTAAAATTATTTTGAAATGTTGAATGAGTAACAGGAATGAAAAATCATTTTAAACTTCAGAAGATTAATATAAAACAATAATGAACACTGTGAAGAGGCCAAACACTGCAAAAGAAGGGACAGAATTTTACAAATATCTTATGGTGGTCTCTTACTAAAAGCAACTTCAACCATCAAATCAGACTCATGCAGCTGAATGGGTTTAGGTGTGGACCTGCCAACACTGTAAATGGAAAAGATATAAAATATATAAAAGGTGATCCAGAGCAAGTTTTCATGTTATATAATGAAGCCCTTCATCACATATCAGAATTTTGGAGTGAGGGGGAAAAAGTAAAAGATTATTGAGTGTAAATCCATTCTTTTATCTATGGAGGGAGCAAGGTTAAGAGGGCACAAGTGATTTGTCTAAAGCCACAGACCCAGCTGATGCCATCCACAATGCCTGGAAGCCCAACTTCTCAGTCCACACTTATTCTCATAATATTATGCTGCCCCATCATATCAATTTCCCAAAATTTTCTAGGAAAAATGATCTAACAATAAACGCTAGGTCCAGATCACTTCAGTAACTGGAGAACACACAAATATTTTTATAATTACAGTAACATACACCAGATCTTTCTAGTTAGCAAATAATAAGGAAAGTAACCATTAACCTTTGTTCACCTAGCATTCCTTAAAATTTTCAAGCATACCTAAGAAACATTAACAAAGCTTAAACCCTAAATAACAATGGCTCTGTATTCCTACATCTCTTCCCTACCAACATAGGCTTTTTAGGTAATACTTTTATAAAAAAAAATTCTGCAGATTCTTTGCAGAAACAGGTATTGACAGAGATTTATGGTATGATGCTACACTAGTGGTATGTTCGTAAATCAGCTATCCAATAAACTAAAAAAAAAAATTTAACAGTTCTGATTTGTAGGATTTGCTGATTCCTATGTTATGGACATTCCCACCAGGGCTCATTTCAAACTACCAAGTACATAAAAAATGACTTGCAAAATTCCTGAATAGTTAGCAACTGCCTCTAGTACACTCATCAGGCAGTTTCAGCACACCACAGATAATACAAAAAAATGAAAAAAAAAAAAAATCCTAGGTAACATACAAACTTAACCCACTCAAAATTTTCTTAAAGAGGAAATTGTGGCCTCAAAGTGAAGAAGTGATTTGCCTCAAGATCACAAAATGACTAAGCAAGTTTTCAAACCCAACATTCCACTCAACTCTCCTCATCAATGAAATGAAACTTTATGTAATAGAAAACAGTCAGTGGTCCTCTATAACCATAGAGACCGGTGCTTCTCAGGAAACCACCAGCATCAGCCATATCTGGAAGTCCTGATGGAAATGTGTACTCTTGGAATCCACTCCAGACCTAAAGGACCATAATATCTTAGGCCCAGAAATCTGTTTCAACAAGCTCTATGAGTGGTATAGAAGAAAGTGGAAAAAAATCTTTCCTCAGTACTTAGATTTTTTTTTTAATGAATGAAATGCAAGTACAAATCAAGGATAATAACTTTTACATCAGCATTGACTAAGGGGAATACTTCATCTGAAATGTCTCTCATAAAGCTTGCTACCTTTCACTTTTTCAAAGGCATTACCTTTCAAAACAGTTTTGATTTTTCTAACAATAAGCAAAAGTTTGAGTTATTTACCTGCTAACTCTCGACACCAATATGCTGTAGATCAAAATCTATCATACATTCATATGACATACATTCTTAGACTCAGAATTTTTAACATTTTTTAAAAACAGCTTTGTAAAAGATTAATATTTGTCTTTCAAAATTCTACCCTTCCTTTTTCACAAATCAAGTCAACAGCAATAGGCTGCCTTTACACAAATCCACCTACTGAATTGTTAACCAATTTATTTGGTTGTATATTTGTGTTTTGGTTTATCAGTCACTTTCTGTTGTTTTGATATGAATGCCCAATCTTCAAATCCAGAACAAAGGCAAATAAATGTTGCCTGTTTTTTTACTCTTCCAGTATTTTAGAGGTTGGAAAATTTACAACACAAATATCCTCTCAGCCTTCTTGTAAAACATTGCAAAAGACAAAAAGAACCATTGAGTAATAGTTTTGCCAGATTTAAAAATACCCAGAAAAGGCACAATCAAATGACAAATATCTACACTGATAGGATTTTGAAAACAGTTGGGAAATAATCTAAAAATACAGGCCTATGATTTTTCATTCATTATTCATTGTTAACTTTATTAAAAGGGTAAACTTAAATATGCTTAATGTATTTGCACAGAAATGAGAGGGTTAATAATGTGTTTATTGATAACAGGTTAATAAAAAACATTTTTGAAGAAGATTTTAGCACTTCCATACTGCCTAGCAAATGTAAAAATACTCCATGAGTATGGTTCTTGGCCTTGGTGGGAGATGGCTTCTGGACTGGGCAGTAGATGTTTTCAAAGACACTAGAGGATTACCCTGACAGTCCTCCAGTGACTTGGCCTGGTAGAACCTGAGCTTTAGTTTACAGGAAACAACCATCTTGCAATCCAACACTTTTGAGTTTTTAAGGTCCCTTCATTAACTCTTCTTGAGAAGAACAGCTGATCTCATGAGATTGGTCATCTACCTCACCAGCTACTTGGGCTGAGCCACAACCGCCATTGCTCTTCTCCATCTTTAAGGTCACCATGTGTGAATCTGCCAGCCCTCAGCACTCCCGTGCCTTCTGCTCTAGAACCTCCACTTCCATGACCACAATCCAATGAAACCACTCCCTGACAAAAGCTGGACTGTGCAGAGGAGCCCTCCTCCCTGATGCACCAGCGGATGGATATGTGGGGAGAGTCACTAGTGCTGCCACACAGGCAGTGTGGGAGCTGGGAGCACAGATAGCAAAGAGGTCACTTACGGTTGGCACAGCTTGATGAGGTCCTGGTCCGTGGTGCCTGGCGGAAGGCCTCGGATGTACAGGTTGGTTTTACTCAACTGTTCCCCGCCACTGTTGCTGCTGCTGTTGTTGCTGCTGCTGTTTGTGCTGGGGCTGGGAGGAGCCATGGGGTGGGGAGCTGGTGCATAGGACTGCTGCAAACAGAAAAAAAGCTGTTACTGGGACAGCAAAAGCCAGCACCCATGTTCACAGGCAGCAGCACAACTTAAAAGCAAGGCAGGCTTCTGAATCGCTGCAGTCCACACACACGTGCACGCGCACACACACGCACTCACACTCAGACAGGTGCGCTGCTTTAAGTTGTTGAGAACAGGATTGGCTTTGGGTGGATCAGCATAAGTTAACCATAAAAGAGGCAAAAAGAAGTTACCAGGTGCTCCTGGCAGTAGCTTAAGGCTTTCGAATCTCTCCCTGATCACACTGACTCTCCACCTGCTCAGCAATAGGTTATCACCCTCTCTGATGCAAACAGTTCAGGCCTCCCTAGCTTTCCTTAAAGAACCAAACACCTTTCCTTTGCCTCTACTCTCCTATTCTCTCTTTTGCTTCCAAGGAACTTGCTACTATGGCTTTCCTCATCACTGCTGTCTAGCAGTTCTAGCAGATTTGTGTATATCTAGTTCCTGATATACACAAATGATTCCATGAATAGTGATTATAGGAATGAGTGTTTGAACAAGTGAATCCACCTGAGCTGTTGCCCCCTTCCCAAACTACTTCTTCATGCTATATGTCACTCATCTGCAAGGCAGACAGCATGCAGAGATCTCACCCCATTAGATAACTACTGTCTTAATCCATCACGCCATTTTATGTCAAAAAGAAATTAATAAATGACTCCCAGAAAGGTGAAATATATAGTGTGAGGATATTTATAATTATACACATCAGAATTAGTAAATGTATTTACTCATTATTCTTAATTCTTTTCCACTCAGGCATATCCTTTAAAGCTCTCAAGTTATATTGACAGGCTGGGTTGAGTCCCTGATGTGTCTCTTAATTAGCTGTGTGATCTTTGGATAGTGGCTTAACCTCTCTGAGATGGAGTGATCTCATTAATGTGAAGAATATTACTCTTCTGTATCATGGGGTCTTTATAAAAACTCAGTGAGATAATGCAAACAAAATGTTTCCTGGAAATCAGCAAGTGCATAAGAAAAATTTGCAAAAATAACAATATTTGGGGTTGGAATAATAATAATAATATTTGGGGTTGGAATCTGTCTTGCCAGTGATAGTACTCTATATATAACTATCCCATGTTTTCTCAATTATAGTCCAGAATGTTATTCAAAACACCACTAGCATGTTCATCAAGATTCTAGTGGGAAACCATGGCTGGGTTCTGACCTGAAAACTCATCTGTCAGGGTTGGGAGGTTGGGAATTATCAGATAGCGGATTTGGGACACAATAGCAAAAACATATTTATTCAAATGATGTCAAACTACTCAACCACTTGTGCCATGAAAAGAAGCTAAGTGGGGGCTGGGATTGTGGCTCAGTGGTAGAGCGCTTGCCTTGCATGCGTGAGGCACTGGGTTCGATCCTCAGCACCACATAAAATAAATAAATAAAATAAAGATATTATGTCCATAAAAAAAAAAAAAAAAGAAGCTAAGGGATAGCATGACAATTTGAGGGACAGAAGTGAAGAAGAGCTGTGCTTTGTGCCTCTGTGATCTCATTCCAATAAGAATCTTGAAACAACACAATCAATATGCCCAGTTGGACAGGTCTACTGGTCCAGGGAAGTGGCGAGACCCCTGGAAATGGAGCCAAATGTGGCCTTGAGCAGAGCAAGCTGCACCCTTAGTATCTTGTAGTGGCTTACTACAGAACCCAAGGCTCCATCTGGACTTACCACCTGTACTGAAAATCACAAGTGATTCTTTAACTACCTTTCCACCTTTTCGGTCACTTCCTGGACCAGACCCCCCTGCCCCAGGGAACCTCTCAATCTTTCATCTCTGCTCAGCTCTCCTCAGTTGGTTCTTATCCCTTCTTTTGATCCAGTTTTTTTCCACAGTACAGCACTCTGTTATTTTCCTTCTTAGCTTTCAGTGTATTTAGTCTACCCAAGGTAGTTTTAGTTCACCTTATTTAATGTCTGTTTCTAGTTCTAATTTGGATGTTCCCTTAGGGGAAGGAATATGTCAACCCTCAAATGAATAGCACCTAACCTAGTGCATGGAAAAGAGTAGGTCCTTAATAAATTTTTAGGCTACATATTGTGCCATAAAAATTGAATAAGCAGAGTACTTATAGAGAGAGTAGGCAAAGTTTTACTAGAGCCCAGCTTCAGCTCTTGTCTTAATAACCTGTATCCATCTTCTCGGATTTTATATTTGCCCCAGTCCATATTTTCAAGTGATTATAGGATAGTACCTGTTGGATTTAGTATATCAGAGTGCAGCTTTTTGCATCCATTTCCCAAATCCTCACCTGATACTCATCACAACAATTATGTGTGTTGCTGTCATTGTTCCAGTTTCCATGCTAAAAAACTTAGTGCTGGCTTCATCTATTCCCTCCCCCTAAATCTGAGAACACAACCCACCACCAACATCTCTGAATTCCCATTCTTTCTCCAGGCTACAGCCTATATCATCTGTTTTGAAAAGGCTTCCAGCTTCTCTCTGCTCTCCATTCCCTCATGTTTCCCAGTTTAAGCATCTGATTCACTGGAGAAACATGGGGTTGGGGAGGATAACACAGAATTGCTCAATGCAAGCAGAAACTAGCCAAGAATTAAGGAATGGGAAAGTGAGAGCAAATACAACAAATGCAAAGCCTAGAGCCACTATCTCCCTTCTCCGAAATGAAAAAAATTTCTCAATAATTTATTTAATTACTTAATTTAATATCAACAACTTGATGTAGAATTTTAAAATGACTTACACAGGAGGATACTTGCTTTTTCTATTTGCATTAAATGGCATATATGCTTTGCCTTTTTGAATTTAATATCTATATAAAGCTTATTTACTGGCATAAAACACTATGGCTTGCTTTCTGACCTAAAGAATTCTGTTTTTCTACTTAGACACTCCTCAACAGTTTAGCTTTTCCTCTTTACAAGCCCTGCACACAGTAGGCGTTCAGTATGTGCTTGCTAAAGTGGCTTCCTCTCTATTCTACAATAGGTTACATGACAGCTATATTTTATTTTTCTTATATGCTTTGTTCTCTTAAAATTCCCAGGGCCTTTTTAAAGTTGTTTGCTACCACTTACACCTCCTCTTCCCTCTAAATTCCTTGAATTCCATCCTGTACTCAGGATTCTTTTAAAATGAGACTTTGTTTAAAGCAGTTTTTCCCACTGCATAGCCTTTAAAACCACGAGGGAGCCAGAAAAATGTCTCCAGCTTTATGTATCACAGATCAGATGGACCGATTCAGACTGAGCCCTCCCCTGATCAAATGAGACAACAGCAACTACCGCATGATCAATATGTGTTTACTTAATTCCTTTTTCCCTCCGGGCTCTTTGCAAGCATTTCCATAACCAGAACACCATTTAGTAAATTTCATGATGCCTAAAACAATAACTGGGCCCCTCAAATGGGCCCCACGTAGTCACTGGGAAAAAAATTAAAAATCAAATCAGTCAAAAGCAAACCAAAGTTGAGATGAGGACAGGCAAGCAGGCACACTGTGTATGTGGACCTAAGACAGGCTTGGTAAGTGGAGGTCAAAGTGCCAGGTTATAATGGAAGGGTATATTCAAAAGGCCTTTGTAAAAGAGTCACTACAAAAGGTGGTACTCAGCGTCATATTCTGGTTTTTGAGTTCTAGAAATTCTGCTCAAAGAGTTAGCCTTCTCTGTTATTGAGCCAATCAATCCACAATTAACACCCAGTGTAGGAACTCTTCCTAATTTTTAATGTCTTATTTATCTGTTGTTGATGCACTGTGGTTCAGGTAACCAACTCATTCTTTCATTTTAAGAATTACAAATTCCTTCCTCTTGACCCATTTTCAAAATACACATTCTTTAATCAACAGGAGGGTGGCAGAAGGTTCCAGGAATGCCTGACAAATGCACAGGCCTAAATGAATGAATTTGTGAAGAGTAAAAACGATTTTGTATGTGTGGGCTGCCAAAGACATATGAGCAAACTATAGCATCTTTTTTTTTTTTTAAAGGAGCATCAATTATCTCTAGGGGTTAATGGGTCACAGCAGCCACTTTCCTGATTAGAGTGGCTCTGCTTGCTTCCTTCCTCAATTCTTTGTCTCTAGATGGAGCTGGAATTTTATCATTGATTAGCTTTTAAATCATTTTGAGCTACTGAGGAAGGGATTTTAAAATGTTAGTAAAAAAAATATTTTCCTTCAGATAAAATTGACTTTGCTATATGGCTCAAAGTCACACTCTATAAATCCTATTTAGGAGTAGGGAGGACTTATGGTCTGGGGTTACTGAACACTGTAACGCTGTGCTGTAACAGGGCAAGGGATTGCTATGAATTTGCCGCATCAGCATGGTTAGAAGCTGTAGAAATGGCAGATTTTCAGAAGTGGGGCTTTGGATGACACTGTGATTGAAGGAGAGAGAGGACTTCTGGTGAAGCCTCAGATGTTTGGCAGGTGTGAAGATATGCAGATTTTTCTTAGATATTTATTCATGGTGGCCCTGCTGGGAGAGGATGGGTTAGGGATTACAGAAGGATTAAAACTCCTTAACCACACATTGGGGCTGCAAATTACAGCATCCCTACTAGTGTCCTTTATTAGGAAATTAAATGAAATGACTTGGCATCCATTTTGGAAAATGCTGTTCTTAAAATAATAGTTATTGGTGACATTTTTGTGTGCTTGCTAAGCATCTTCACAAAACTCAGTGTGGCAAATGCTATTAATCTCATTTTGCAAATGTGGAAACTGAGCTACAGAAAGGATAAAGGACCTTGTCAAGGTCACACAACTGGAGCCCAGTCCAACATAGTGAGGCTGATACCAGATGCCACATAGTCCCTCCCAACATGACAGATCTTCACCTCTTAATGATATGGCACCCACAAACATAAATGCCATCCTGGAAGTCAGTTCTGGAGGATGAAACTGGCGGAAGTTCTGCTGCATCTGAGTCTGAGCAGGAGACAGAGAAGATGGTGACAAACAGCAGATGATCAAAATGAAGGTGAACCAGCTCTTTCCTTCTACCAGAATTTAAATGAAGTCCATTCTAAAATTTCATTTCCAAGGGGAAGTCACTATCAGAACCAAGCATGCTATGAGTTTCTCAAGTAATGTCCAACAAGTGGGGTTTATTTGTCAAGATGCATGGTTCATTATTTAATAACAAGAAAATGAACTGGCTTGTAGATCATCTCAAACAGCTGATTCATTTCATGTGCTTTGTTAATATGACTCATTTTTCAAGTTCGAGAACTGCATGAACCTAGTATAAAATGTGTGACTCTGTTTACAAGAAGCTTCGTTAGTTATGGTTTCTTTCCTCTATGTATTTCAGAGATGGATTGGAGAGGGATGTGAGTTATTTGTGTTTGTTTCTGTTTGTTTTAACAAAAAGCATTTGGTAAGTCTAACAAATGTTGCTCACAAATCAATATAGTAAAGAAAATCATCAAAAATCATCTTTTATATAATGTTAAACTATATTCCATGGACGCTTGTGTCTGCAGGCAGGGTTGTAATACATGTACACAAGTCAGATGATTTTTCCAAGGGCTATCAACTTTGGCCCTATTGATGTTTTAGACAAGATACTTATTTGTTGTAAGAAGTTGTCCTGTGCTTTGTAGGATATTTCATAGCCTCCCTGTTCTCTAAATACTAGATGCCAGATGCATGGCCGTCCCCACAAATTGTGACAATCAAAAATATCTTTAGATATTGCCAAATGTTCTCTGACCAAGAAGGAGGAATCTCCTGTAGTTGAGAATCACTATTTCAAACATACTCGACCCTTTTCTATGGAAAGGTCAATATAATATCCCTTCTAGATTAGTGATACCCAATGAACTTAGTAAAACGCTTTGCCTTGAAAAACTCCACCACTGAACCAAAGTTCAACCTCTAATCTCCAAGGGCATGTGGCATTCACTCCTTACACCTCCACCCTCTGAAACCAAGATGTCAGTATGCCACATTTCATTTGTAGCAGATTAGGTCTGAAACATACTTCTCCCTCTGATTGAAAACATAACTCTTTTACAAAGAGAATGTTAAATATTTTTGCATGCAATTCCCCTTGGCTGGGAATCACAGGGCCCTCATGCCAAACTGCAGTCGGTTCTTTCGCTGGCATCTGGTTGCTGGCAGGATCTGGAGGCAGTTGGTCTGGTGGTTTTGGAGTAGCCTTGGACTCCATCACGCCACAGTCTGTTCCGTTGATGGTCTCCCCTATTTGTTTTTATTCATCTCTAGTGCAATAGAATTTGTACTCTTTTATCCACTCAAGGGTAAAGCCCTGGATAAAGTCCCCCATGGGACTGACATGCCAACTCTTTTACTATCCAAAAATGAATACAAACCACATTTCTGTCTTAAATCATACATTATTTAGCCTGCACGTACACATGCAATCCACTGCTCGGTGGATAGTGTTGCTGCAGGCTATTGGATTCCTCTCCCAGACAGTGTAATTTCCACATAACCTTGCTTCTGCAGTCCTCTCCTCAAGTGCAAACATGACACGAAAGAGTGGACACAGCAAGAACCGTGGCAGTCACTGGTGTGTCTTTAATAGCCTCAAATGAGGGGGAGTATGAGCACTGTCCATGCAAGCAATAACAAATGCTGCTAAATTAATATTTAAGGCAAGCCATGCAGTTTTAGCCATGGTTTCATGAACCACATACATTATGGCTTTGCAATTTTATGCTAGGCAATTGCCTCTCCATTATCTGGAATATGACTATAGAAAATAATTGTTTCAATTATGCCTTTTATAATAGAGTTTGGTGAAAACCTGCCTTACTTTTCTCTTTGTACCCACAGCTCAGATATGGAAATGAGCAATAAATGATAAAACTCCTCACAAAAGGCAATAATTTGAACATCCTCTGTCAACTGGCCTAGGTAATAGCTGCTGTCAACCGCCGTAACATGGTGCTTAAGAGCTCCAGATTGCCCGCTGTGAATCCAGTTCTGCCACTAGCTAGACACTTAAACCTCTTGTCCTGAGTAAAAGCGGGATTATGATCATCTCACTTCATAGAACTGTTGTGAAGCTAAAATATATAAATTGCATATGAAATATTTAGCACAGTGCCAGGCCAAAGCCAATACTCCATAAATACATTCTTTTTCAACCTTTCATCAACGTCATCATCATTTTCATCTTTTTCATCATGATCATGAAGTGAATTCTTTAAATGAACATTACTCCTTCCCTTCTTGCTGGAGTAGCTTACCTTGAAGGGAGTACTATCAGAGCTAATCCTTCATTTGTTTTTTGAATGCTTGGGAGCCAGTATACTTGAAACGAAATTATGTCATTAGAACAGTGGTTTGCCATTTTCATCAAGAACCAAAAAGCACAGTAACTAGGCAGTGATAAAACAATCATTTTGGATGGTGTGGCTAATTAGCTTCAAAGGTATTTACAAATCACTATCCAGGTTTTATTAAAATTCTGATAGGATGAGATTTGCTTTTGCTCTAAATATTAGTTCTAAAAACCTGAGCAGATTGCATAATCACATACTGCTCTGTGCTATTTACAAATAGGCTTAATTTAAAGTCATTGAATTCCATTCAGAGGTTTAGATATTAAATGACATTTTAAAATTCATGGAATTTGGAAACAAAAGCAAACTAGTTGTTGTTCAGTTCAAGCACTATAAACAAATTTCATTAGTAAAATTACAAGCTAGAGAAGAGTGGTGGCTATAAAGGATGCCAATGGCCTTTTAGAAAGATTGCCAATTCTCCAAATACCAGTGACACCTAGTCTTTCCCCAAATCCCTCTTTTAAGGAAAAACACACAAAATTAAGGCATACTTCAAAATTTGAGGCACTTACAGCCTTAGTTTAAAAAATCATGTCTTAGTTTTAAAAATCATGTATACATTGAAAAATACCCAAGTGGCTCAAGACATTCATATTGATAATGATTGGTTCCTCGTGGGAAAAATGAGATGTGGTTCATTCCCGGGTAGAGATTACAGTATCAGCTACACTATGATTAATAATTGTCACATGCAGGGCATTCTCCAAAACTTACTGAAAGTGACCATAATCCCTGAGTTCAACATCCACTGTGTTTATCCAGGGAATTACCTGAGAGATCAACCCAAATGCCTGCTTTCATGGTGGGCTAGAGCCACTGCGTAAAGAATAGAAACTCAGAACTGGTTACCAGCACCCGTGTGGGGGGAGTTCTGGGATACCCAGCAGTCAGTCTTTTAGTTCTAAGTGCACTCACGGACTCAGAGGGGTGCCTCAAAGAGTAAAGAATTCCATTAAGGCTCACAGTCTGGTACCTCATGTGTCTGCCTAGATTTTTAGTTTGGTTTCCTCCCATAACCTCTGCTTTTGCCTCTTTTCCCCAATTTCGTTTTTAAAAATAATATCCCGTGCTTCACAATCTAATGATCTGTTTCACTGAAATCACAACTGGTAATATCATCTACAATTAATTCTCCTAGCTCTGTTATGTATGCCCTGCTCAGGAGAATGAAGATCAATAAATGTAGTTTAAAAAGAACCACCACAAGACACGTTGAGATAATACTTCATTACAATTAAATGAATCCTCTCAGAGTTTCCTCCATCAGTTATAAATGAGCCATTTTCCCACTCGGTTCACTAATTTTTATATTAACAAATTATATTACTGATTCGGTTACTGAGAGCAAAGGGGTGACAGAAATGGCCTATTTTGTTTCCAACCATGTATTTAAAAAAATAAACTATCAATAATAGCCAACCAGCACACCAAATAGCATACACCTTTTTAAATACATCAAATGTTTTCTTTCTCTAATTAAAAGAGAATTTCACTTTTTTTTGGAAAGTGAATATATGTTGACTCGGGTGCGATGTAATCATATTTAAGAAACGTGCACCATCACATTTACTTTTGTTATCCAGCTTTTCATCCCAAGTCTGTTGCCAGTCCATACATAACCCATTTCTATCTACTTCCCAGTGTTCACAGTTCATACTGTATGAAACACATCTGCATCTATACTTCATTTTATTTTCTATCCAACCAGAGAATGCCTGGGCTATACTCCTGGGTTTGATTCTAGGGTGTCTCTAAAATTTATCTTACACACTGGGACATAATTTAAAGCAAAGGTAGGAGACGTGACTAATTAAGCCAGGGCACAAAATTAATCTGAGATTTTCCAAAAGCAAAAATATGATGATATGACTACCCTGTAATTCCTTTCTATTTATCAAAACCCTATCCATCTGCAATTCTATTCCATTCATGATATTTTTCGTTTCTACTTTAGCCATATTTTATTCCCATCTCCTTTTAGCTTCTGCACCATTAAAATCTATAAGATGATGAAATAATAAGAATAGCAATGGCTAATGTTTACTGAGAACACATTGAATTGCCAGACACAGTTTTAAGAGCTTTATATTCACATATTTATTTCAGGATCTCAGAACTCCCGGAGGTGAGCACTATTGTTATCACTATGTTATAAGAGAGTACTGGGACTCAGAGAAGTTAAATGACTTTGCAAGATTGCTCAGCTCCTTAACCCATAACCAGGACCTGAAGCTGTCAGCTAATTTGGAAGACTCCAGCTAATTTCAGCATCTACTCTAGACATGTTCAGTCTAGTACTATAGTAACACACAACTCTTCAAATTTAAACATAATTAATTGCAATTAAAATAAATTAAAAATTCAGTTTCTTAGTTGCATTGACAATATTTCGAGTGCTCAAAAACACACGTGTGCTAACTACCATGTCCAAATGCAAACATAGAACATCATCATCGTAGTAAGTTCTGTTGGGCAGTGCTGATGTAGGTTATTCTGAAAGTTACAAGGTGTGGTTTCTCACACTGTACTACTCAAAGACAGTACCTACATTTGTTAGGAAAACAGTGGTCCCTGTTTCCATGATGCTATTCATAGGTTCATTCTTTCTTTCTTTTCTCTTCTCCCTTTCTTCCTTTTTTTTTTTTTGAAATACAGTTGCTTTCTTTTCACTAGACATCATATTTAATTTCACTCCCACCTATGAGTGGGTTTAGATTTTGGTATATGAAGCCTCTTTCTACTGATACTTATCCTGACCAAAAGTGGACATTTTTAAAAGAAATCTCCAAGTAGTACATTACAATCTGTTGAAAGAATAAGATGTACTTTGTCTTTATTTAGCCAATAACCAAAGTTTCAAATATATTGTAAAATTATTAAAGAGAGAGAAGGGGGGGGCAAGGTTCACTGTAGGTATAGGAAAAAAAAAACTCATCTGTTTTTTGTTTTTCTTGGACAAAGTTCCTGCCTGGTTCACTCCACAGTTTCAATACTACATCATCTACCTCACATGAACATCCCTGAAGAGGAGCCCTCACTCCTATTCCTACATAACACACCATTCTGTCATCTTCTTTCTCAACAGGACCAAGGCAAGGGAAAAAAAAAAAGAGAGAAAGAGAGAGAGAGAGAAGGAGAGAGAATGCCTTCTGACAGTGAACTAGCACAGCAATTCAGCAAATTCATAAACAATAACCTATATTCCATGACATAAAATAGTTTTCTTGTTTTATTAGCCAATTCATTCATATTTTATTGATGTAGCAAAATTAAATATAAACAGAACCTAAGCCTTTAAAGTCCTAAATCTAAGAAATTTGGACTATAAAACACAATAATTTCCTCAAGAAGACAGTGTTAGAGCACAGATCAAAAATGTGACATCAATTAATACATGAAAGGTAATTGCTTCATTATAAAAATTAAAAGTGCTTGCACAGAGAATTTTCTATAAATACATTTTCAACAATTTTATGTTTTTGCCCCATGAGATGAGAACTATGAGACCATAAAATAGATATTAAATATTTTATATTGCTAACAAATTTGTTGCAATTTTTATAATCAGAAACATTTGATATTTACACAGTCAGACTTCTATTTCTCATAATTATTATCATCTAAATGGACTTCTTTTTCAATATGTTTTAAGTCAATGCACCTTGTACCTTAGAGAAATTCTCAGAGTAGCATGGGCACATCCAATTTCTGATGTATCTTCTCCTAGTCCCTTGAATTTTTTTGGGCCTGGAGAATGAAATATCCCTCATAATAGACAAGTTTTCCTTGTACAAATTACACATTACTCATCTTTGTTCAAAGAAATGATTGCGCTTCGGACATTAGCACATAAAAGGTGTTTGTCCTGGGGTTGTAACACTCCAAAGGCTCAAGGAGAATGGAGTGTCCCTGATATTGCACAGTGATCAAGAACTTAGATTCTGAAGATAGGCCCTGGGACCGGGTGCTTGTCTGACATAGAGAAAAGGACTTCATCTCTTTTGCCTCAGTCTATATGTCAAAATGGGAGTATTACCTACCTCAGAAGATAGTTAAATATATCATGAAAGTCTGTATAAAAACAAAAACCTGGCTCATGGTAAGCAGCCCCATGGGCAATAGCTATTAACCTTTACATAAATCCTAAAGCATTTTAGCAATGTCCATTGTCATCCTGACTAGTATTGCTGTGCTATTTTGAGTAACACATATATTGTTCTATGAACTGATCTGAGTGAACTCTCATTTTCCTAGTTTAAAATCTTATGATACCAAGTAAAATGTCTATTGAGGCTTGTCAGACTGAAATTTTCTGTAGTTTACAAATCAAGAGATGTCCTTCCTCAATGGGATCTTAGCTTTGGTTAGTTCAATTTTAGCCACTGATACTAACTGCCCTCAGATAAACTCATGACAAGATAAATGTCAACTCTCACAATGGAAGTCATTCTTAGATATACAGATTCTGGGAAAATAGATAAAAGTTGTTAACAGATCATTAAGATGTATCTCACTGCCAGTGAAAGAAGTTTATAGATGCTAAATATCCATGCACTTAACTTAAAGGAGTTTTTATACAGAAAATAAACAATACTAAATCTGTAGCTTCTAACACTAAAAATAATTAGGTTTTAAAAATTATCACTCTGCAAGAATATTTTGTGGGTAAACAATGACACTGTTTATTTCATTTTAATTATATCTCTAATTTTTAACAAATTATGTGATATTTGCCCTAGGGTAGCTGAAGTAAATATTTCACAAAATAAAAATGGGGTAGTAATACATTTGTACATTCCAATGTATCACTATATATCTCCTATATTCCAGAGGATGGTTTTGTTTTGCTTTGTTTGTTTTGCTTTGAAGAATATTATGTGGAACTTGGCAAACAGTGATGACAGCCTTTCTAAGGATCAGTCACTAAGGGTGTTTGAAGAATGACCATTAGTTTGCTCCTCCAAAAAGAAGTTTCAGTGTTTGCTGCATGCAGACAAAGGCAAATTGGCAGGAATGGAGATCAAAACAGGGAAAGTACTCAGAATTATGGGCCTGGGTCTCTAAGGAAAAAAACTCCAAAAGACCTTGATTTTTGGATTTGCTACTGTTGCCATGTAAGTACATGACTGGTTCTAACATACAGAGTTCAACACCAAGTCACAAAATTTCTGAACACGTTAACATTCATCACTCTCAAGGATACTCTCTGCATCTCCCCAACTGGACCCCAATGCACATGTGACCACAAGGGAAATGCTTTTCAACAGCCCACTATCCTAGAAGAGAGAAACAAGGGAAAGGGATCATATGCATGAGTAATGAAAAGCAACTTTGAGTACCACAGGAAGACAGAAAAAGAACGTTGAGGTGCTCCTGACTCAGCTGCTAGGACCATGAGAGAATGTGGGAAAATATGCAGGCCGATTGAGTAATATGATTTATCCAGTGAAAACAGATATCCACTGATGCTCATGTTCTAATCTCAGCAGAGGAAAGTAAAGATTCCCAAAGTGTGGACTGTACCACAGTGCATGATTCCTCCAGAGTAGGCAGACAGAGGAGTTAGAACCTTATTATACCCACCATTATCTCACAATATTCTACAGTTTTGGCTGTCCATTTATCCTAAGCCTGGCTATGCTATGTGATAAGGAACGTTTCCTTTTATCTATTTAGACTCTACTAGTCATTAATTTCAATCAGCACTGAGTCTTCTGACAAAGTCTGTTAGTGGCATATGTTAGAAATTTGAGAAAGACAAACAGACACACCCTTGATCTTGGCCACCAGTTTCCACTGTAGACTCAACCCATGATCTTGTGTGATGACACAGATAATGACAAAAAAGAAGCATGTTTTGCACTTGCTTTTCCTTAATTAGAATACCAAGAATAGTATGACCTTGTGGGCTTCATTTGCTTTATCACTTTCCAGCATGTCAAATAAAGGTAAGACAGGTTTGTGGACAAAATGAAAATGAAAATTACGTTTGTAGTTGTTACATTGGTTGTAGTGACCAATCAACATCCCTATGCCTAATGTTATAGATTATTTTTTATTAAAAACACAGAAGAATTGAAATCAACTAGAAAAAAAATCTCTAACACTGCTAATTTGCTCGTTTTATGAACTTAGATTTCTGTGGGTGGTCTTCCTGTGAGCCAGAGGACATCTATGTTTTCTATCATGAAATGAAGTAAAAATAATTACTTCACATTTGTTTTTGCTGGCAATGGAATATTGATAAATGATAAATGGCTCCTTCCATTGGCAGTACTTCAAGATGCCTTGTATACTTGTGAGAAATTCTTTTTCTTTTTAAAGAAAACTAGTTAAAATTTGCAAAACTCTCTAAATAGAGAAATACTACATATAGAGGCTTTCCTGAATTTGGTATATATATCTCACTGTAACTTTGTTTTGAACCATATATCTCTGACTTGAACTATTTTTCAAGCTCTACTTAAATTGATTTCCTAAATATATTTGTCAAATACTATTCTATGCAGAAAGGGAATCATTATTTTTAAATGGAATTAGGGTATAAGATGTTAGAGGATATTAAAGTATTCCACTAACATAAAAGTCACTAAGATATTCCCTAATTATAATTAGAAAAGTAGTACAGTGTAGGAATTGAATGACTGAAGGTGGAAAGGGTGAGCACCATGAATTTTGAAGGCAACAGATGTTCATCTTCAAAATAGCGCATTTCAGTGTGCCAGAGATTAAGATTATTTACTTGATTGTGAAAATTAATGTGCAACCCTCAACCAAGGGAGAGATCCAGGCTGTGTGGTGCTTAAAGCTTTCACAATTTGGAAGAACTGTTTTAAAAAGAATAAAGTTTATAAAATTCCAAAACTGAACACATTTTAGAATAAAAAAGTAGTTTCAACCAATCACCAATTCAAATAACTAATTAGTAACACAAATATCAAAAGTGCACAAAATAACTATGTATGCCCTAATAGAGTTAAAAAATAATCCTCTTCCACATTTATTTATTTTGCTATATGCTCTTTGATTGCTTCTTAATACTTTCTGCAGAGATAATAAAAAGATTATTCTGTCTGCCCTGTAGTAGTTAATAGATGTTGACTGGTTGATTGACTGGTAGTATAGAAAATATTTTATACAGTTTTATCATTTGTTAAAGAAAATGGCTTATTAATTCTCAGGATGATACATTTTGGAAAAATACTCTGGAAGAATTTTGTATAGACTTATCTTCTGGCTTCAGAGCATAGAACTCATTTTCTTCTGCCCACATACTTCCAGCGTAGGGTCCAGAGGCTACATTCCTATCACAACAGGATCTTGGTTGGTGTATTAGTTAGCTTTTCATTGCTGTCACCAAAATACTTGGTAAGAACAACTTAGAGGAGGAAAAGTTCACTTTGGTTCAGGGCTTCAGAGGTTCAGTCCATGGTGAGACAACTCTATTGCTCTGGGCCCAAGTGAGGCAGAACATTGTGGTGGCCAGGAACTGGGGGTGGAGGATACCGGGTAGATGCACACTTCCAGGGCATGGTCCCAGTGGAGTACCTACCTCCTGTAGCCAGGCCCTATGTATACGTTTCCACTCAGTTAGTCAATTCAAAATAGGATACTGCTCTCAAAATCTAATCATTGTACCTCTGAATATTTCTATATTAACACAGGAGCTTTGGGGGATACCTCATATCCAAACTATAGCAAGTTCCTCTCCATGGCTCAGGGTATCAATACCCTGGGGCATTATAAGTGTTCTTGAAAACCATTTTTAGCCAAGAACAGCAAATAATAACACAAATTCCACTAAATACATACTAAAGCATTTCCCACCTGACACTTAGCTCAATTACAAACTATCCACAAACACCTGAGAAGTAGAAAAAGTGCACATGGGGTAAGTTGAAGTGGGAAAGAACAAAGGTCTTAACCAGTTGTGATGAAAATATCTATTTTTTGCAAATTTTCCAAACCCATGTAAATGCATTGCTAGCTGATGAAAGAATGTAGATTTATGGGGTCTTAAGTTTATGCAATTAGGATAGCACTGGCCTTTTTTTTTTTTTTTTTTGATACCAGAGATTGAACCCAGGTGCGCTTAACTACTGAGCCACATTCCCAGCTCTTTTTTATATTTAATTTAGAGACAGGGTCTCATTGAGTTGCTTAGGTCCTCGCTAAGTTGCTGAGGCTGGCTTTGAACTGGAGATCCTCTTGCCTCACACTGCACCCAGCAGCACTGGCCATTTTTAAAGAAAAGAATTTTAAAATGATGATACAAGATCAGATATACAATCATGAAAGGAGCTGGAAAATTATGGGTATCCCTAAAGGATAAGTTTAATCAACCTCTAGGCAAACCTGCCCCCTCTGATTCTTTAACTCACCTTTCCAGCCTCCCCTCCATCCCTCCTTGTCCTGTGGGTGACATAAAATTTCTGCCTCTCTGCCATGTGAAGAGGTGATCTCCTATTTGGACCTGTAGTTTCCCGCTTTTTATTCTTTCTTACTACAATGTCCTTTTAGCTCATGCCTCCGGTGCCCTTCTCTAAGAATTTTCCTTGTGGCCTAAATGCCATCAGGAAGGGTACTTCCAAGCACTGCCCTAGACTATGTCATAGATGTTTTCTTCTTATATTATGCCTTAAAAGTTCAACTTGAACTTGGCAATCATTTCTCACACAGACCAACTATCCATAGGTGCCTAACACTTGGATACATCTGTTTGGTTTTTGTCATGGCTACATCTGAAGCAGGCACCAATTTCTGCCTGTTTCCCTCTGCCCCACATCTGTCTTTTTCATTCATTCTGCTTCTATTCTTGTCTAATACTCCACTTCACATATAGATTAATGCAACCATCTCCAAATTGTGTTTCCCGTTCCCAAGTACTCTAATATATCCCACACAGCCTCAAGCTGCAGCTTCTAGAGCTAAAATTAATTTTCACACTTCATCCCCATGTTAAAAATTAAAATCCTGAAATGCTCTTCACTGTCTGCAGAGCACCTTCCCTACAATGATATTCAAGGGCTCTGGATAATTCTCAGTCTTCTTGACCGTTAGCACATACAAAATAATTCCTTTTCATTTTGAATGTTCATAAAATTTAGTGTCTTGAGTCTGCAAGATATTCCATTTATTATTACAAATTTATAATAATGTAATGTTTCATGCTGAAAAGGAGAAACCACTGCCTCCTGATGCACATCTGATTATTACTCAATAAAGAGTTTAATTTCCAAATTGCCAGTTTCTACATTTTGCTTGTTTTCCATCAAAAAAAAAAAAAATGCAACACAACTGGGCATTTATGAGGACCCTGTTGAGTAATTTCATTTCAAAGGGCAGAAATGTATTTGCATAATTTGTATTTACCAAGATGTGAGTTACGCAAATCTTCATCCTACAGGGAGAGTGTTCCAGGGTGGCTGCTCACATTTGAATGGGCTGAGAATTGCCCTTCTCAACATTCATCAGCCATATCCTCATTTTATTCTATTAGGAAGGAAGGAAGAGGAACGCCAGACTGATCAATGTGCCAGTGAATCTTATGGCTGTATTTTAGAATGACCTATATTAAAGGAGTTAGGAAAACATAAGAGAAATTTACTACTCAGAGGATAATGGCTCACTGTAGCATATGGGTGCCCTGAATGTGGCATGCTCTTGCTTTTATTTACGCCCCAATGCTTGACTGATAGTCTTTCTCGTTTTTTCCCTTACTTTTGAAAGCATGGATTCTCTTGCCTTATTGATCTCTTTATACCCTTATCATTTTTTCCCTTGAGTTATTTGGCATGGTGACAGCAGTGTGTTGCCAAGGCTGATTTAACATCATCTCCCAAGTATGCAGCACTGAGCTCAGAGTGGAATATTTTAAGACTGAAACATGTAACACATCTGTCAGGCAATGATACAAATACAGTCCCTTGTCAGAACTAATGAATGAGGTAATCCAGAGTATGGATAAATAGCAGGAAGATGGAAGACACTAGAAACCATGTTTTGCCAAAAAGCATTTCTCAGTAATTAAATTATTTGGTGAAGAATGACGTTCCCTTTTTTTTGTTTCTTGCTCATTTTTCTTCAGAGAAAGACTTTGGTGGTTAACTTTTGAGAAGGAAAGTGCTGTAAAAAGCAGACAGCTATGGACCCATTAGTAGGACATGTGGGCTGTCCTAACTGGGATCTATCTTGTAGGAAGGGTCATATTTTTCTCTAAATATTTTATAAAATTTGTGAAGCAGGTATTTCCCCGTTACTTAAGCACAGTCCAATTTTTTTGTTGTTTTGTTTTGCAAAATCCTCATTACTGAATGTGGCCAGGCACAAGGAATAAATATAAAACTACAGGAATATGCCAAAAATTATTAAAAATACTGTCTCATCCTAAAATCTTAAAAGATTTCTCTACAGAGGAAAAAAGCAGTATCTCAAAGCTTAGTTTTTACTGTACATGTAGGTGCACATTCACAAAGGGGGAAAGAAGTGGAGGTACAGACATGTCCATGTGAGTAGCTACAGAAGAAAGGACAGCAGAGCAAACTGAACGTGGACAGATGGAAAGAAAGGATGAGAGAAAAACCATGTCCTTGACGCATAAGTTTTTATCCTGGGAAGTTCCCAACCTCATATACCATTCACTCAGTTATTTGTAACTTGGGATGCACCATTTTAAACAGCAATTAAGTTTAGAGAATGACCCCTACACAATCAATTCTCTGCATCTAAAAACAGAGATGAAAACTCGACCTTCAGGATCCTAGAGGAAAATCATCTCCAGGTCCTCCTAAGTACTATGTAAATAAAAAGTATCACTAATCTCATTTAGCCTTAGATGGACCTGGAATCCTTTTATATTAGATTTCATGCTACCATTTTAATATTATCTCTAGTGACACTCATGCAACCATTAAATATAATTAGAATTATATTTGCAAGTATTTATTTAATCTTTATTAACGTATACAAGCATAGTCCAGTTTTCTTATCAAATCTATTCTGTATTCTTCCTGCTTTTTCAGCTACAACCCTTTTTCAGCTACAAGCCTTTCTCCACAAAGGGGAATGAAATAATAATGCCCAATTTCATGTAGGGCCACCTACCCATTTTAGAGACATCTTACCTAGTATTTGAGGTAAGAAGGCATTTGAGCATGTGCTGACAAGTACATTTGCTAAGGAGGAGCCTAATATTTGCTGATCCATCCTATTGCAGTATGTGGGACGCTGGCCTTCTGGTTTTCCAGTAGCCAAACGTATTCATCTTGAAGGTCTGACTCAAATTTCACCATCTTTGAGAAACCTTTATCACAGGTAGACTTCTCTCTTCCTGCTTAAAGCTATGGGGGCATTTTCCTCAGGCATCTGCTGATGACAAATATTATATACAATACTTTGTCCTTCAGTGGGTATTTCTGTCCTTTGCATGCTGGAGGGTTGAATCAAGCCATGTGAACAAGCACACTTCTGAACCTCCGAGCTAATGTCTTCATACTTAGAACAAATCTTTGAATTTTATAAAAATCTAGTCAACAATGATTGTTCTTGGAAAATTCAAGGATAGGTCAGAAACATAACCCAAGCCCCAATTGTATTCTTAGTTTTATTAGATAAATGTATGTGGCATTATGTAGACGGGAGCTAAAGAAAATAGATCTTCATTCTTACTTTTCTGCAGCTTTCTGCCGTAACACCTGCTAGCCTGCTGTTACTGACAGCACCTGAGCTACCTGGCTTATGGAAATATATCTGCTCATCATTGACCAGGGAAAATATACACCTTTATTTTGAGCTAGGACAGTCATATTTATCAGTCAAATTGTGAAGGAAGTGAATTCCACATTTTGATTCTCACTATTTGTAAACAAAGGGTTTTTATTATATAGTAAATGCACATTAAATTAAAACCTTGCTAATTGACATTAAGACATAATTTTTTCATCATGATTTAAATAAGTTAAAATAATTGTGACAATGTACTCCAACTATTTTAACAAATAACTTCTATAACCTCCTCTAATGGACATGGCGTTTTCATTTAAGTTTTCTTTCCTCTATCATATCAGATTTGTATGTGAGTTTAAAGCAATAAAAAATTCCAAGCAACTCAGTTGTTCTTTATGAGTGATGGTGGGAAAAATATATATTTGTTGCGAAGAGCCACCAACTTGAGTAGAGAATATAATTTGCACACTGAATAGAGAAACTGCCAAAGTGAAGATCAGAGCATCTGCAGTGGACAAGGGTGTAATTATCTTGCTCATCCAAATACCGTTGGGCATAGAAATTTCATTCTCTCTCTCTGGCAAGTCACTCTGTTCAGACTTTTTAACACGACGTTATTAGCAAATAATGACTAGTTGGAAAGTCCTGCCAATAACAACAGTATGGTTTTTGGACCATTTTCTGAAAAATGAAAAAAGAAGCTCTAATCTGATAAAATGATGAACCATTTAGGTGCCAAAATGATCAAAAGCATCAATCCTGTCCTGTCTTAAACCTTTCACATACCTTCACACATTCTTTTTCATAGACTTGAAGAATCTCCAGGAGCAGAAAAGTTCTAGCTTTCTAGTTCTACCTAATAATACATCTGTAGGAACTATTTTTTGATCCTTAATCCTGTCTTTCCCCAGGTGGTGGAGTTACCTTTACTTTTTACCACCTTCCCTTCATGAAGGAGAAAACATGAGTTGATCTTTGTGCCAGGCCAGATGGATGCTATGGAAAAACAAAAAACCACTTATGGTGAACAGAGAGCAATTATCAAAGAGCTAGCTGATCTTCTGATCCTGATATTGCCACTTCTAACTCTTTTCTGTGGACTCCAGTGTAAGATGGGCAAGAGACTTAAGTCTACTCCTAAAACCCCTAAAGAAGAGGAGGCCGGAATTCCTTTTCCCACTACTTACATGAAGTTGTTGTTTTGCCTTTCTTTAAAAAGAAAGTAGGAATCATGAGCCCATTTCCAATAAATGCCCCTATTAGGCAGAACTGCCAAAATATAACCAAGCCACTGTCTCTCCTAAAGCCTTCCGAACGCTATCAGCAACAGCTGACAAGCACCAGTTAATTTGAAATTGTGTGTTCTCTCTTTCATCACCAGACCACACACACACTGCTAAAAATCCCAGTGAATACCAAGATTTTGCAAACAGAGGGCTCTTCATATTCCATCTTCTCACACTTAAAAATGATGTCTCCTTTTTATTGAAAATAAAAAAAGCTTTATCATCCATTTAAGTTTTAGTCTTAAAACTTTTACTTTTTGGGAGCAGGAGGGAAGAGGACATCAAATATTAAAGTCAATAAAAGAAGCAGACGTGAAAACTTCCTCCAAGGTTAGTGGTACCAGACACTGGCACAAAGTCTTCCATCTGGGTATCTCAAGGACATATTCTCACATGAGAATCCAAAGGGAAAGTGTCATAGAACTAACAGATGGGCTTTCCTTGCCTGGACCAGCCTAATGGAGCTTCCAGGCAATTTGCATACTAGCTGTCGGTGACACAGGTGTATGTCAAGGACTTGAAAGAGGCCAAGAGAAGCCTTATATAGGATAAAGCTTCGTGACTGAATCCTGCCTGCCTGCACTTGTTTGTGCATGCTGAGAGGTGGCAATTGTTAGGAGGCCAGCCATTTTAGTGACAGCACATTTTCCCTTTCTCATCTGAATTGCTGGCTAAAGTAGTTCAGAGTCGGTAAGAGTCAGAATAATTTTCATCCTAACAAAGGAATAATACTAAAGAGTTGCTCTGTTTTTTAGTGAATCATATCCAAAATAGTATTAAGATGCCCTGACTTTTTATTATGCACACAAATTGAAAATGCTGGCTCTTTTCTGCCCTTATAGTCAGAGATTTGAATGTTGAAGTGTTGACAGCTGCCTGTCTCTAGCACCATCTCACTATCTGAAATAAAGAAACATGGCTGCCAAAAACCAATGTCAGTATTCTCACTGTTCATCAAATTCTGGAACCTTTCAATTGTCCCTCAATTCTATAATCTACCTAGGACTGCGCACTGTATACAAAGCAATACAAAAATAACAATAATAATAATAATAAATAAAGTCTACTTAAATAGCAGAGCATTATGTGTCACATAAGCACACTTCCACAATTGGTTATTTTGGCTTTGACCACATAAATTATTTGCCACTTTGGTAGGGAGGCACCCTGGTAGTGTCAAATGAACCACATCTTCTATAATTCACCTCTAACATGTTAGCTCTTGGCCACAGATTTGCTGTGACCAATAGATATGTACAAGTAGGACACAAACAGAGGTCTGATAAGCCCTTGCACACAGAGCTTATTCTCCTGAGATGTTCTCTCAAAACCCAGCTAGCTCACTGCATTGTAACCCATTGTTACCATCGGGAGCAGGGACTTATTAAATCAACACAAAGGAGCCCTAGGAAAAAATCAATCAATACTGTTTTTAGCCACTTTGTTATCTATTGCTACTTGTTATGCAGAAACTGATAATTGAAACAGGCACTTAAAAAACACATCCTTTATCTGAGATACTGATGGACAACTAACTGGCTATGTGACACTTAATCTGTTAGAGACTGTTTCCTCTCTGTATGAGCAAGTTGAACTATGTCATCTCAAAGTTTCCTTCTAGCTCTGAGAGTCTGTTTCATTCCATACTAGTATCAAAATGAAGGTTGCTAGTGACCTGAGTGCAACAACAAACTAATTATGCACCATTGCATACTTGAAGGGATTTCAAGTTGGCTGTCCTGGTGCAAGATAAGTCCACCAGATAACAAAGCATTCTTTGTGAAAAGGCTTCTTGCTCAGGCTCATGGTGGCTGAGCATTTTTATGTAGATTCTGCAACCCTGTAATATATATATTCTGAAGAAAATAATCATTATTATTATTTGGTATAGTGATTGCACAGTCTGATGGGATGGCTGTTTTTCAAAAGAACTAGGATCTGCTGCTCCAAGCTCCTTCCATAATTTAGGAAGGAAAGATATAAAACTACCGTACGATGATGTCACTAGGGAGTCAAAGATATGTACCTCTTTATACACATAAGTTCTGTAAGGTTAGTTGCAGGGTAATTAAATATCATTACTGAATGTTTATTTTGCACCTGTTAAATATAAAAAATCAGGTTAAGATTTTTCCTTGACCTTGAAATGTTTTTTTCCCCTAAAACATCAGTTCTATAGTTCTTAAAATGTGTCATACATTATTCTAAGCAGATGAGGAAACTGAAGCAGAGATTAAGTACAGAGCTGATATAAAGTAGAGGAGGACTTATAGATCAGGCAACTGGCTGCAGATTTTGCATTCTTACCCCTAAACATACTGTTTTGACCCATATTGGAAATAAACTCAGGATCTCCTTATTTGAACCAAATTTTGACCAACTGAGCTAATTAATATGACAGTTACATTAAGAGCTAAAGAATTACATCAGAAACTATTTATGAGTCTGAAGGTATTGCCAAGAGAAAAATTAAAGACCAAATTAAGTCAAAAGAAATTTGTCATTCTGAAAAAAAAGTGTACAAAAGAATTTATTAACTTGGTTTTCAAAGTCACCTATTAAAACTGCTTAACTCTAGGTTCTACAATGTCTGCTTAAAGACATTAATAGGCATTCATTAATTTTGTATCCATTAATAATACAAATTATCCTATTACTTCCCAAGTTAGAATATTTAAGCAGAAAAATTGCAATAGCACAATTTCTTGATATTGATTTATTTGGATACATTTTGGGGACCATGATTTTTATTCACTGTAAGAAAGATGGTGGCTAACTCTTAACTCTTCTTAACTGAAAAATAAGTAGTCAGCCACAGAAGCAAATGTGATGCTTTATTACTTGTTAGGGAGAACAGGAGGTTAGTGAGACCTGTAAGTACCTGGATCACTGGATGTACTCTGAAATCATCTTTCTACAGTGAGATTACTTGACTGTACATTATTTAATCACAGCATGAGAGACATACTGCACCTGCCTATACTAAAATTCTTTGACTGTGTATATTTCATCAAATTCTAATGAAAGTTTTTATAAACAGCATAGCCCTAAATGTGTGGCCACAGGGCAGAGTGATAAAGAATGGGACTCTGAAACAGAGCCCAAGCCTGAGTACACACTTCCTCAATTACCAGTCCTGGAATCTTTGAAAAGTTCAACTTCTCTGTGCCTCAGTCTCCCTATCTGAAAACTGAGGATAACTATAGAAGCACAGTGCTTGGGCTATTATGCTGATGGAATAATTTGATGAGGATGATAAATATTATAAAAGTTTGTGGAGGATTATTATAATGCTGACAGAATAGCTCCTAGAATTGGGTAAGTGCACAGTGATTGTCATTGTTGATGTTTAGATTGTTCTTGTTTTTAAATTTATCATTAAATTGCATCTGACTCTACATTGGTACTATAAAATCATCAGTCAGCATCTGCATATCAGTTTTAACCTGGAGACACGGTCTATTAGGAGAACAGCATGTGTCTAAGTTACATAAATAGAAGTTGAAATGGTGACCAAATTTATCTTGTTTAAGGTCATCTCTTCCTCTGTAATACAACCCTGAGAGAGTTAAATGACTCTAATACAGACAACAAATTCAACTATTAAATTTTAAATGCTGCCAATCTTTTTTTCACTACTTACACAAAACAAGAGAATCTTCAAAGGAATAGAATGACCTTTTGCTATTTCTAACTGCAAGCATGAAGTCAACAAAAAGTACAAATTTCATTTAATAAAAGAAAATTATAAACTATAAAAGTGTGTGTGTATGTGTGTGTACACATGAGCATTTTTTGGAACAGTTAAAGGTTAAGGGTGACAAACGCGAGTTTCTGATGTCAAACCCAGTTTTGGATCATATGTGCACTATGAATATTTGCTGAAATACTGAATGACAAATCAAAAGGGTGGAACCCAACAGTCTCATGCAAGGGATGTTTGGCTTGATTAATCAGGTGGAGGAGCCCTCTGTGGTTTAATAAGCCAGATCACCTTTCACAAGAACACAGAGAGGGCCTTGGGTTGTCATTTTGGGAGTCATAGTGCTTTGAAAAGAATGTGTTGCTCCATGTCAATTTTAGAAGTTACGATCACAGCTTTTAGTACAGATTTCATTTTTAATAATCTCCTTAAAAATCACTAAAAATATCACCCCACCATGTAATTTGTTTCTTTCACACTGATGGCACTCCCACTGTTTAAAACTAATTGCTTTTTTACATTATCTTAAGGTCAGGCTTCACAGAATGAATTTAGAGATAGCATAGCTGTGAGCCACAACTGTTTAACACATCAACAGTGGATCACCAAGCTGAATGAATGTCTCCTTCAGAATTGCACCAAAGATACCTACTTTAATTTGCCTCTAGGCAAACATCACAATGACTGACAGTATAACTTGAAAGCTGTTAAACAGTCTGGTATTTATTTGCATCTCTCTGGAAGATAGTGTATGAATTACATTCATTTCTTTTTTAATTCAACGATTAGGATATATTGCTGGAAAAAAAATCAATCTGGGTTTGGTTGGAAGTTGTGTGGGAATATTCAAGAATTACTTTAACCTATCTAATATAATATAGATCTTTTAAGATGGCAAAGAAGATAAAAAGTAGTGCAACATCTTCACCTTTTCCCAATTAATGGAAAATCACAAAGCTAGAACAACAAAGTAAAATGTACGAACAAATTCCTAGGTCACTAGGTACACCTTGGAAAAATTGCAAATATTCTGGATATACTTGTATTCCCCCATTGCTATAGGCAAATAAATGAAAAATAATTTTGCAGACTGAGGTAAGCAAAGTGTGTGTGTGTGTGTGTGTTTCTTGTTCTTTTCTTCGCACCTTCCCTAAGACATAATATAATCACATGCATTTGCAATACATAAAAAAATCAATAATGCTCACTATTAAAATAATGAACACTGATTTGTTAACAAAACAATTAAAAATGGACAAGATTGTTTATGGACTCGGAAGTATTGATGGATAAAACATTTTCTTTTCTTAAAGACACTTTAAAATGAAGAGCTGTCAAAAATATGACCTGGGGGGCTGGGGTTATGGCGCAGTGGTAGCGTGCTCGTCTAGCATGCGTGAGGCACTGGGTTCGATCCTCAGCACCACATAAAAATAAAAAATAAAGATATTCTGCCCACCTACAACTAAAAAAAAAAACATTAAAAAAATATGACTTGGTAAAGAAATTTTTCATGAATTTGTTTTTTAACATGGACACAAATCATATACAAAATCTGAAAGTTAGCATCTGAAAGCATTGAAATGGTTTAACTATATTATCTCTTCTCAGAGAAATTTTGACAATCTGTTCACAAAAGAACCTAGAGGCTTCTAAATAACTTATTCATGAGTAATACCTTACCTTCCCATTAAGATCTAACTTTCTGAAATTGAAGATCTTAAAATTGAATTGGAGATGGAAAGACCTCCCATGTTCTTGGATAGGCAGAATTAATATTGTCCAAATGGCCACAGTACCAAAGTGGCCTAAATATTCAATGCAATCCCCTTAAAATACCAATAATATTCTTGACAGTACTAGAAAAAACAATCCTAAAATTTATATGGAAGAATAAAAGACCCAGGATAGTCAGAAAAGGAAAGACAGTGGAATGAATCTGACACAATTTTACTATAGACATATATTAATACACTATAGTGAATCCCACCATTGTGTACATCCATGAGAATGGAGTCCTAATTAGAATAAGATACATTCCATGTTTGTATAATTGTATCAAAATGGATTCTAGCCAGGAACAGTGGCGCACGCCTATAATCCCAGCACTTTGGGAGGCTGAGACAGGAGAATCGTGAGTTCAAAGCCAGCCTCAGCCACAGTGAGGCACTAAGCAGTGAGACTCTGTCTCTACATAAAAAATAGGGCTGGGGATGTGGCTCAGTGGTCGAGTACCCCTGAGTTCAATCCCAGGTACCGGGAAAAAAAAAAAAAAGGATTCTACTGCTATGTATAACTAAAAAGAACTAATTAAAATTTTAAAAATGAAATAAGAGCAATACTGGACGTATCACAATACCTGATCTGAAATTATACTACAGAGCTAAAGTAACCAAAACAGCATAGGTACTGGCATTAGAAATACATGAAGACCAATGCAGTAGAATAGAAGACACAGAAACAAATCTACACAGATACAATCATCTGATACCACAAATAGTGCCAGGAAACCTGGATAGCTATACACGGAAGAGTGAAACTAGATCCCTATTTCTCACCTGTACAAAGATCTATTCAAAATGAATCAGACATCTAGGAATTAGACCAGAAACACTGAAACATTCAGAAGAAAAGAGGCTAAACACTTCAACATATTAGTGGCAAGTACCAACTTCCATAATAAGACTCCTAAAGCTCAAGAAATAAATCCAAGAATCAATAAGTAGATGGCATCAAATTAAAAAGTTTCTGCACAGCAGAGGAAATAAAAATGCAAAGAGAGAGCCCACAGGATGGAATAAAATCTTTGCCAATTACACTTCTGACAAGGGATTAATATCCAGAATATATAAAATACTCAAAAAGCTTACCATCAAAAGTCGAATAAGTCAGTCAATAAATGGATAAATAATCTAAACATACATGTCCATAAAAAGGAAATACAAATGACCAATAAATAAAAAAAAAAAATGCAACACTCTAACAATCAGGGAAATGCAAATCAAAACTACACTGAGATTTCATTTCATTCCAGTTAGAATGGCAACCATCAAGAATACAAACAATAACTGCTAATGAGGATGTGGGGAAAAGGTCCACTTATACATTGTTGGTAGGACTACAAATTAGCACAACTATTTTGGAACGTAGTATGGAGATTCCTCAAAAAAGTATAACGGAACCACCATATGACCCAGTTATCCCATGTCTTGGCATTTATCCAAAAGATCTAAAATCAGCATACATAGTGATACATGCATATGAACGTGGACAGCAGTGAATTCATAAGTCAAGTTATGGAACCACCCACATGCTGGCATTTTAGCTGTAAAGAAAGATAAAATGCATGCTTTGCTGGCAAATGATAGAATTGGAGAATATCATGCTAAGTGAAATAAGCTAGACTCGAAATTCAAGGGTCTAATGAATTTTCTCATATATAGAAGCAAGGGGTGCAGGGAGAAAGGAAGAAAGAGGGAGACAATCCCACAAAAAGAGAAGGGAGACCAATAGAATCAAGGAAAGAAATCAGGAGGAGGAGGGGAGGCAGGGGAAATGCTGGGGAATATGATCTACCAAATTTTGCCATGTCTATGTTTAAATATACCACAACAAGCCCCACTTATATATCATTATAATGCACTAATTAAAATAATAATTAACAAAAAGGACATCAGTAGAGTGGTTGATCAGGGCTAGGGAAGATGGTGGATAAAGGAAGATACTGGGGAAGGAGATTGATCAAATGCATGTACATATGAATACAGCATAATGAATCCCACTCATGTTTAGTGATATACTCCAAAAATTTTTAAGCAAAGATCTAACTTCCTTTTGAGAACTTTTTTTTTAACCTAGAAAACATTGGATTTGTGTCCTAGAATTTAAAACACATTCTAAAAGAATCAACCCTAGGACTGAAATGACTAAGAGCAATCTTTACCCATGGCTATTGTGGCTTTTAACTCTAGGTAAATGTTTTCTTCCATTCCTGGTTTTATCATCATGCATTAAAATTCAGAGAAGGTGAAGGAACCACCTAGCATTATAATCTTTACCCAGTTAAATACCTGCCCAAGACTATTTTTTATAGTTACATTTTTGTTGGCATCTTTTGGAGGTCTATGTGTGTGTGTATTTTTATTTTTTTATTTTTTTTTGCCAGAGGTATTGGGAGAAAAGGAACAAATGTGCTCAGTTTGCAGGTACTTAGCCATCTTTAGAAATGACCTACTTGTAACTCAGTACTCACACTTCTGTTTGCAAGGCAAATTGTAGATATAGTAAATCTATCACTCAGGTTGACCTGCCAACTATTATCATTATGCTACCTAGAGCAGGGTGGCACAGGGCAGTGACAATTTTCCTCAAAGAAGCAGGTAAAAAATAATCTGTTACTCTGAAAATCATGAAGCAATTCAGTGACAACTTTGTAAAAAATATCACCAGGAAACTCCCAGCAAATGCTCCCTCATTTATATAAGTGAGACCTAACGGAGATCCTCCTAACTAATGAAATTAAATATTATAAAAAGAATAATAGAATCATACAACTATCAATGCATTTTATATCCACAATTCATTTTATCAATTAGCAAAAATGAAGTAAACCACTGTCCCAAGAAAAAAAAAGCACAGCTACAACTCAATCTGTGCCCCTCAGCATGGCCCATGGATTTGTGCCCATCTGCTAACCATGACCAGACTGCACCAAGACCAATTACAAAAGTTGAGAACAAGGACCTAAAAATGTTCAGTCACTTTGACTTTGCCACATCCTCCAAGTATCCCATTTTATATTACTCTGTAATGGATGGGAAATAAGTAAACACTCAATCTTCATCTTGGGTCATGTGAGAAACATTGCGAGAAATCAGCCCTCCTGCCTTCCAGGGCGTGGGTCTCTGTACAGCACCTTCACACTCTTCCTCTGACATCATCTATGCTGATGTTGCATAATACCATTAAGAAGAATGCTGATATCAGGTATAGGTCTATACCAAAGAAAAAAAGCATAAATATCATTCAGATTTCTATTACCCATGAGAGAAAAGAGGTCACTGAGCAGTTTGACAACTATATAGTACTATTGGCTTGGAGGGTAGATTCAGACATTTAAAAAAAAGATTGCATTACTTATTATTTTAACAGGTTGGAAGATAAAGAATCTGTTTCTTTATGCATGAAGATCTTTAATCTCATGTCTGTTAACAATGATAGAAAAATAAAGTAGACGTGATTTTTTTCCCAACTTAATTGCAATTTATTGTTCCATCCACTTCACTATTGTCTTTCCAGAATTTCCAGTGACTATCCAATTGTCCTGGAAAGAATTTTTAATACTCCAAGAACATCATTCTAGAAATCCCATTGTTTCTCCAAGTCAGATTTTCCTCGTGAGCCCCACAATGGACAGTGTCCAAAGTTGGAGCTTCCCTTATTATTGATCTTCAAATAGTTGCCCCAAGCTCATCTTCCCAGGGTGATGAGAGGACAGAAAAGTGGGCTGCTCAGATGGGTTTAGTTCTTTTTCTTAGACCCAGATCTCATTTGGACACTCCACACTATCGCCTCCTTTAGTTACATATGAAAGGGATACAAGATGCTTCACAGACTCTGCTCTAAACAAGCACCTTAAATAAGATGAGAACAAGAAATAATCCTAGATCTAAGTCACATCCACTTCATTCCTTCTGACCTCCCTTCCTGACCTCACTTATGCACAGTCAGGCATTTCCTTGCCAGGATAAGAAACTGACCCAGTACAGCCATGATTCTCAAAGAACTATAGGAAAAGATGTTATATGTGTTTTTATATGTTTCTGTTTGCCTTTTATTTCTAACCTTGTGAAACTTTTACCTGGCTTGCAAACAAGTTGTACTTGTACTTGATGTACTTATGAATAACAGCTCAATCCCTCTTCTTTTGACTCTCCAATCTTAAAGCATTCAAAAATCTTATACTTGTTTTTATTTTATTTTTTTGTATTGCTATAGGGCCTTGTATAGATTAAATACTCAGAAAATAAAACATAACCAGCAGATGGCTATTGTCTTAGATGCTGTATCTGGGTCTCCCTCTTTTGTGCCATGAATTATTTTGCGCCAGTAAACTCCAGTTGATCATCCTAGCCCCCAGTTTTAATTATTCATCAATCTGCTTGAATATTCTCCCGTGCAACAATCTGTGTCACAGTTTGTAACCATTGGGGACAGCACACTCTCTCCCCTTGAGAAATGTAAAATTCTGACACCATCTCTAAATCAGCGGAGTTTGGAGTCAGGACAAGATCTACAGAGAAGTTTCCAAAAATCATCAGATCTTTGGTCCGTTATGCTTCTAGCCAAGAATACTTTGTAATCAAATGGGAAAACATTTCCAAGAGCATCTGGGAAAAAACTGGTACAACTCACTATGAGCGCTATTAGAAAAAACACTCAAAATACATCTCACAACTACTATGTAATTTTACTCACATTTTTGTTTTCTGGTGCTGTAAACAACTATATCACCGCTTAATCTTTTCATTCAAGGAACATTTATTGAACAAAAACTCTGCAGGGAACACAAAAATAAGACATAATCTTTTGAAATATTTTGACTGCTTTCCTAGAGGGAGGTTGAACTCTTTCTGCATTTGCCTTAATATATGTTTCTGCTGGAGGTTTCAGGATTACCTTGCCTTTTTAGCTCAAGATACTCCAGATGACCTCATTCTTCATTAGAATAATTTTTCCTACACAGTCTTCTGATCTGAAGGCTACAGTATGGTTTTTACAATCAGATAACAAAAAGCTTAGTCTTCAATAGATAACTAAGGGATTTTCCTATCTCGCTCAAAGTAAACAGTCAACACTAAGGCATGAAATCAAGAACACTAAAAGTGGCAATCACCCACATCTTAACAATGAACACACACCAGCATGTTGTCTGAGCTGTTATCTAAATTACAGTATAGGCAGCTTCACTAACATTCTTGATGTTTAAAATGCTTTACTCTGGGGCAAGTTGTTCAAAGCTGTCTTCCTTTAATTTGAGGCAATTTCCCCTTTTTCAGTTAAAAAAAAAAATTAACCACTGTAGTTATGACCACAAGACAGTCAAGAATTGAAGCAGCTGCCTGATCACTGAGGAGAATGAAACCTTAGCAACACAGGTTTTCTGTAAAGAGCACTTCTCTGTTTAACAAAGCTTGAAGAAAATTAAATTCAAGTTATATTTAAAAGAATGGCAGATTCTTATTCCTAATCTTCATTCAGAAGTTCCCACGGATGGCATCCTCCATATCTGTGCTGCTTTATGACACAAAAGTGATTATCACTGTTCAAATTAAAAGCTAATTTGGTCTTGCTTTATCTTCTCTTCTTAAAATATGTGCTGGGTTTAAATAAGCAGCAGGGAGCAGAAACGAGATTCCGTCCTATAGCTCTGCACCAACAAGAACATTAAATATCTTCTTGTGGTGAAAAGGTGTATTGTTCTGAAACCCTCCACCTCCCTGGAAAATGTTAGACTGAAAATGCAAAGACTAAATAAAAAAAGCCCTAGTTAGAGTTCACATTTCTTTTATAGAAGTATGCATAACATAACAGTTTATAGCTTCATTGTATCAATGATGTGATGGTTTCTAACTAAAATGTATTTTATAACAATATCAAATGATGAAATATCACATCTTTAATATTTTGAAATTAATGTGAAGATTTCTGACAGTGATAGACATTTTTTGGAAACTATGTATTAACTGATTGATTAGATTCACTGAAAATATGTATACTTATTGAAGGAAAAACTGGGACTACTTCCAGTCAAATGGATTCCAACATGAATCACCATTGAACTTGGCTCCATCTTAGCTCATACCGCATCAGCAGTTAAAACCAAGAGATGTAATTGTACCTTGCTCTCAATTCTCTCCTATTATTTCAACTACTTCTCTGAGTTCAGAGCAATATTGATTCTATCAATATCTTACCTGAAACTTCCAGTGGTGTCCAACTATATAATCAATTGCATAGAACTTTTTGCATTGGTATTTACTTATTATGCAAATTGAACATTTTAATCCACAACTCTCTTATTTAAAATCCATTCTCCATGCATCACAGGAGTCCCCTCATTCCCAGTTAGAAATGTCACAGGGTTCCTGATATGTCTGTCCATCACCCTTACCATTTCGCCTGTAAACTTGAAAACACCAACCGAGATACATCTGAAAGTAGCAAATGTTGTAAGACTGGAGAAGAATGTGTGATTGGGCTGAGCAAATAGGATGATCCCCACAGATATTTCTTTCTTCCCTATTGGTCTGTGCTTTGGGTTGCATTCAGTTTCAAAGAAAATAGTTCCCTTTTCCCACTTGCTAGTTGTAAATTCTTTGGTGGCAACTGCTTTGTCTTCATTCCAGGTGTTTCCTTTTCTGTTTTTGTTTTTTTTAATGGTAAAATATACATAACATAAAACCTGCCACGTTTGCCATTTTTACGTTTACAATTCAGTGGCATTAAGTATATTGATGTGGTCCTGCAATCATTACCAGCATCTGTTTCATCTTCCCAAACACAAACCCTGCATGCATTAAACAGGAACTCCTGTTCCCACATTCTTCCAGTTCACTGTTTGCCTCTTTGAATTTGACTACCTTAGGTATGTCATGTAAGGAGGTTCAATATCTGTCCTTTGTGTCTGGTCTACTTCACTTAGCTTAATGTCCTCAAGGTCCATCTGTGTTACAGCATGCATCAGAATTCCTGTGGCATTAGCACAATGCTCTTGAATGCAATTGAGAGCCCATAAATTCTCTTTAAACTGATTTCAACTATCTGTCTCCAAATGAAATAAAAATAACATTTAATTGTATTAGTAGGTTTATCAAGCTTTTCTCCCCAGAAGGGATGGAAAACAGACATTTAAAATAAATTTAATTACAGCTCTAGCTGAATATTCTGCTTAGTGCAACAACTTTTCTGATTCTGAATCTGTAATTTTGTCCCATATTTTAGAAACCTGAATTCACCAACCTGGTAAATAGATCTCTACTGGCTTTTTTCCTGTTTACTACCCAGCCACCTGAACATTCTAAAAACATAGTTCTTCATTATCCACTTGGGACCTGTGGGAAACACAATCAGTGAGCTGATTCTACCAGCATCCTTCATTCTATTTCTCTCCCTGCCTAATAGTGTTCAGGCTAGGAGCAGCCTTACACCAGTTCTGGCCAAAGGTATAATGAGATATTGGCTGAATGGGTATCCAGGTAGTAGAAGACAGTATTACTATATAATCCAGATTATAGACTCAGCTGACAGATAACTTTGGCTTTTTCCCTTTCCCTTGGCTTTAATGAAGTTTTAAATATGGGCAGCAGGAAGAATATTTATGTAATCTGAACATGATGCTGGAGCTTCTGCAGTTGTTTTGAGACCAAGAGGCTAAAGTCAAAGTGCTGTGAATGTCTAATATTTTTGAGAAAATCACCTCCCCTGGAGTATTTATCTCAGACTTCTTTTATAAAAGTCAACTAATCCTCAATGTTTTAATCTTCTAATATATTTTGTTTTACTTGCAGTTAAGAGCACATATATTTCATAATCAGAATGCCTGGTTAAATTTATGTAAGTCCACAAATGCAATAAATGGACTTTTGTTAAAACCACCTTCATATTCTAATTTGTTATTACCAACCTGTTACTGGTATGAGTCTGTGAAATGAAAACATACACATATGTGTGTGATTTATGTGTGTGTGTGTGTGTGTATGTGTGTGTGTGTTTGTAGGATCACAGCTGTTTGAGACTTGGGCTTTGTCTAGTTATTTGTTCCAAGGAATTATGCTTAGCAGTTGATGAATGGAAGTTAAAATATGTAGGAAAAAGAAAAAGGAATGAGGGAGGGCTAGAAGGAAAGAAGCAGCTTAATAGAGGCAGAGTCATTTTTCTAAGCTGACACGCAGCCAGAAACTCTGCCTAGCATGGGCAACTCGCAAGTGTGGGAAAAGCACTTCTGAGATCTGCAAAGCAATCTACACTTTCAACAAGAATTTCCCAGATGTACAGCAGAACATTGTACAAAGACCACCAAACCCCTTCTCTTCAAAGCTAAGTTCTGAGAGCCCATCACACTCTCCCTTCTAGAGTGTTCTCTCGTGTGTAGACACAATATAGACAATAGGCTGGCTGAGGTGCATGGTGCCTGGTTTTATTCTTGCTATGTCAGCATTTCTTGGGTCACTTCATGCTTGCAATGCATGACATTCTTGGAAGGTAGAGGTCTTTTAAGCATAAAGAACACTATCTCCCTTCATGCCCGTCTTGACAGTGTTCCCAGAAATCTCAGGCACAAACTGTCATGGCAGGCAATGGCCATATGTTCCAGCTGGAATTCTTCCAATGGGAAAGATCTTTCCATCTCCAATTCAGAAGAATTTTCATATCACAATAATAAGACTGGATTTCACCAACACAAGATCTGGTCATTATCAAACTATTCTGTTCACTTCAATAGCTGACATGTGGTTTGTAGAAATTCAGCTCATGAGACATTGGTCACTGTGATCCTCCGGGGGACTGAAAAACTGAAGGGAGAGAACTTACCCTGTTTCTGAGCTCCTTCACTCAAATTGTATCCAACCTGTTTATTACTCCCAGAAGATCTCCTTGAGGATTAAAGTGATTTTTTTCTCCCTCAACTGTAAGATCTGCCTTACAGTTGAAGTGGTGAACTCTCCAGGAAGTGAAATTAAAGAAATGACATTGCTGAACAACATGGTAGCATAAGAACACTCTAGGCAGCCTTTGACCCTCACAAGGATCCCTGAATTAGTATTGTTATTATCTCCCTTTGCAAGATGAACAGTCTGTGGCCCAGATTATTTGACTTACCATGCTCACACAGCCAATAGGTACTGCAGAAGGGAGGTACTTTCAGGTCCATCTGGGTCTGGACTTGCCATTCTCATTGATAGCACTGAAGACAGATAGCTATGTATATGGTTGCCCAGAAACTCTGAGGAGAACTAAAACAGTCTGTCCCACATCCTTCCTTTCTCACCACAGTTTGAATACTTGGTCATCATGAACAGATTTCTTCTATTTATTCTGTCACTGTCCCAGAAGAGGAGAACCCTATGGTTATGATCTGCTTGCAGATCCCTTGGGACTAAAGTAGAGAGGAATTTGGAAGAGAAGACCTAACAAGGAGAAGGAGTGGAAAAGGAGGATGGAAAAGGGGAGAGATGAGAGGGCAAGTAAGGAAGAATGAGCTGGAATGAGAGCAGGAGTAAGGACGAAGCTGAAGCTTTGGACATCAATCTCTCTCTCTCTTTTTGTAATTAGTAATTGAACTCAGGGACACTCAACTACTGAACCATATCCCCAGCCCTTATTTTGTGTTTTATGTAGAGACAGGGTCTCACTGATTTGCTTTGCACCTCGCTGTTGCTGAGGCTGCCTTTGAACTGGCAATCCTCCTGTCTCAGCCTCCCACTGTGCTGGGATTACAGGCGTGCGCCGCCCTGCCCGGCAACATGGCTCTCTTAAGTGTTCTATTTCTTCCCTTGAGGATCAAAGCAATTTTTTTCTCCCTCATTCCAGACTAGCCAAGGACAGGTATTTCAATGAACATGCTTGTAAATGTTGGGGACAACACTTAAGACCAAGAACCATTTGGGGAACAGCACCAACATCAATTGGAGAGTAATTTATCCTAGTTTACATAAGGAAATTTGGGATCTTAAGGGAGACTATCATAACTCATTCAAAATGAATACATTTAAGCTGTGGGCCCCCAGGTGGCATGCTCCACCAGGGCACTCTGCATACAACACAGGACTCATGACCTGCATGTCAACCTGGCAAGTCAACCTGGCAATTTTGTAGCCAACATGCATTTAAAGCGCATCAGTTGGTTAACTTGTCTGTAGCTCTCCCTTCATGAAATGATTTGAAGTGCATATTGAATTTGTGTTCCTAACACATATGGAGCACAGACATTTGAAAATGAATGATGCACAATTTTATTATTAAATACTCAGCAGGCTTCAAAGACAACCGCATTTCATTAATAATAAATAATAAAAAAATGAAAACGCAGTAAAATATTAACATATCAAACACCTCTCTATTGCTATTTTTATGCACAAAACATCTTACCTTCCCAGGAGACTAAGTCCCTGCCTGACTGTAACTTAGGTATTTACAAAAGAAAATAAATTCTTTCAGATGAGTCAAATAAACAGAAGCCACAGCTACTGTGCCTTGTTATTTTTTAAAATCTTTTATTTGAAAATAATTTCAAACTCAGAAAAGTTGCAAGAATCATACAAAAGATATCTAAGAATACTGATCTGCCCTTTCCACAGTTCACTTATTATATTTTGCTTTACTTGCTTTAATTTTTCTGTAGTGTCTAGATGTATTGCTACTTATCTGTCCATCCATCTCCTAAAATTGTATTTTTTTCTAAAGCATCTAAGAATAAATTGGCAAAACATGGCCTTTTACCCAAAATCTTCAATGTGAATTTCTCAACAATAAGGATATTTCCTGATAGGATTATGGTACAGTTATCAACATCAGTAAATCTAACAATAATCTACAACCAGTGCACCAATTTTGCCATTTAACCCACAATGAACTTAATGGCCTTTCCCCCTACATTACAGGATTCAGTCACTGTGCATTTAATTGTTATGTACCCTTAATCCTCTTTAACTTGGAACAAATCTTTGGTTTTTCTTTGTCTTTTGTGACATTGATAGTTGTAAAGAATTCAGCATTTTTATTTTGTTTAAGAATGCTCTTGATTTTATATTTATGTGATGTTTCCTTGAGAATAAATCCAGGGTATGTATTATTCCTGGCTGACACATACATGTGTCATATTGTGTCCTTCTCAGGATATCACATTCATAAACACATGATGTCCACCTGCCTGTTACTGGTAATGTTGATCACCTGGCCAAAGTAATGTACAACTTTTCCATTATGTATATGCTATTTTTTGGCTTACAACTAATAAATTATGAGGTACGTTAAGATAATACAAATATTTTGAGCCTTATCAAAATGTCTTCCTTAAACGTTGCATCACCTGATGTTCCTTTACTTAGATTTTACTCTGATGATTTTTCAATTCCAACCCTTTCCAATCTTACACCATCATTAGTCTCATCTTTGGGTGGAGAAAAAATAGTGGAGCAGAAGACTCCCAGAATCACTGGAATAAACTTTATTGTTTAGTAGCAATTTGATTATAGGTCACTGACTTCCTCTGAATGTGTTTTACCATTAAAATCTTGTCAATAATATTTCTTTAGAAAATAAAAAGAAGGTTTATGTGTAAACAATGGTGGTTGGTTTGCTGCTTTTGGAAGTAGAACATTCTTAAAAAATATAACATCTTTAATAAAACATAAGCATATTCCTATTACAACAACAATGCAAAATGTCCCAGCAATCTCCAATTTTAAGAGCATTTTACATACGTTAACTCATTTCTCCTAACAACAATGTGTTGTTAGGTAGTATAGGTATTCCCCCATTTTACAGATGAGAATTTAACTCAAGTATTTCTTGTGACTGCTAACCACTGTATAACCTTTTATAAAAATATACAGGATGCACATATATTCAAATGCATATTCATGTATTTGTTGTCAATATGCAATCTAATACCTAATTCTAGATGTTTGGGGTGGGACAGTTTCAAGGGTGGCATGGTGTCCAGAGAAACCTGGTAGAAAGCGACAACAATGGGTAAGAGGAGGGTTCCATAATAAATGGCTTCTGATGCTTTCACATCCAAATTAGGAAAGGATAATGAGGATTTTTAAATACTACACTTTGTCTTTACACATTAACTTCCAATCCACCATAGGGCTAGACCAGGTAATTTTCGGAGATTATGAAGGTACTTTAGAGTTCAGGATAAGAGGGGAAGTTTATAAATTCAAGTGCAGATATCAGGGAAGACTTGATTGAAAAGGTAACATTCAGCACCTTGGAGGAAATGTGGTTGAAAAAAGGGCATTTTGGACAGAAGGAACAGAAAGGGCAAGTGAATTGAAGTAAGGCGAAGTGTGAGGATCAATAAGGCCATCTGGGCTTTAGCAGGATGAACCAGGAGAGGGACAGGAGAAGTTAAGAGATGGAGGCTAGAGAGATCCTGAAAGCCTTACAAGCCAACATGAGCCTTCAGACTTTAGGGCTCAGAGCTGGGGTTGTGGCTCAGTGGCAAAACAGTTGCCTAGCACATGTGAGGCACTGGGTTCAATCCTTAGCACCACATTAAAATAAAATAAAAGCATGCTGTCCATCTACAACTACAAAAAAAAAGTGAAAAAAAAAAAGACTTTAGGGCTTCAGAGCCATGGGACCCAGCTTACAGTTTAATAGGATAACAGGTGTTTTTATTCTATGTGATAAGCCCGGTTTGCTAAATGGGATACCATTAAATGGGTGTCTAGGTAGGTCATTCATCTACCCATCATTCTTAACCTCTGCTTTTGCTGATATTTTCCCTTCCATGATAAAATTAAATTGATAAAATTAATTGATAAATTAATTAATTTATTCCATGATAAAATTAATTGTATGTGTATAAAATTTTGGATGTATACCTCTTAAATCAGAGTGCCTGAATTTTGAAATTCTCCAACTTTCTTTGTTTATCCATAATAATTCCAAAAAGCCCATCCCTTTTCCTTACAATATTATATGTATTTACATATTGGTATTATATCCTGCATCATGTGTTCCTTGAGGATAATCCAAAGCAGCATTTAATGCTCAGAATCCAAAATAGTTTCTGGGTCACAGACTAGGTCTCTGTAAGATTGAATAAATGGCTATTTGTAGATGGGAATTAATGTAAATATGTTCACATAGTAAATTATATTAGAAATCACATAAAAGATTCTGTTCTGTAAAGAGTATAATAAAAAATACTCTGATGTTACTTTAAAAAGCACACCAGAGTGCTTTGAGAATTGACTCTGAAAAATGCTAAGTTTTAAATCAACTTTTAGATTTTCTCTGAAAGAAAAAAACTCAAAAGAAACATTTGAAAATATTCACTCTTTCAGTAGCAGCACTAGAATGCAAAGTGACAGAAAACTTAATATATCCCCCTGAACATATTCTCATATAAAATATTTTGGAAATTTACAATTCAAAGTCCTATGACAAAAATATACATATATATGGCTTATACCCTTAGGATGCTGAGACATCATTTCATCCCCATCTGAGAATCCAGGCTCAAAGATGCGCTTCACCTCTGTAGTGTCATTTCACAGGTAGGCCACCAGAAGTTTACTCATTGATAAAGGAATCTGTGGATACAGGGACTCTTTCATGGAAAGGTGATTTTAAAAGGCCAGCAGGGTAAATTCAACCCTGAATTTTGGATGGAAAACAATAATAATAAGAGAAGTCTCTTTGGCTTCTCTGCAGACACCATGCTGTTCGGCAATGCTGCTGTGGACAATTTCAGTCAAGTGATGTGACTCTTTGGGTTAGAGTAAATGTCTCTGCAGATGCCCTTCTGTCACCTCTCATCACAGATGTGTAACCATGACTGAGCACGTTAAGGTAGTTCATATGTGCCATTCCTTCCACAGTGGCATTATGGCTTGTTGTATAAAAATTTTGTTATCTGTAATTTTCATGAATTCCTCAGAGGAAAAAAAAATCTACTAAGCAAGAGTTTAGAAGCTTTAAGGAGGACAGATTGTTGAATTATAATAAGTAGCAAATGTGGTGACTGAAATTATATTTTACTTATTTTTTATTCCCTAAGCAAATACTGCATAAATTTTTATGGAGTGACCCCTATATTCTAGTCACTAACATAAAAAATTTGGAAAATAATAATGGAAAGACAAAGTCTACTTTCATGAGAGATGATGTCCAAGTGGAAGAGACAAAGAATAAACAAACAAACAAAAAAAGCAACAGATAAGATAATTTTGGGTATTACAATGAACATATCTATTTGGTAATGTTTTATAACCCAAATAATATTTATTTTTCCCTATATTTCCTATATTCCTCATAGCTGCAAATCATTTATTATGTTAAATATGGACCTCCTAATTACACTTACCATTCAGTTGTTAGTTGCTTAATGTCATTGGTTTACATTGTTGTAGCCATTTAGTTTTATTTTATATATTTTATGTAGGTACGTATATGTTACACAATTTAATAATTATAATAATAATATATACAATAGTATGTTATTTAATATATAATATATATATCATTATGTTATATCATATATTATAATTATATAAATTCTCCATTTCTTTGGATTCCTTTATTTCAAACAGATTTTCAACAAACAAAATTTCATTTGCAAATTCAGGATAAAATGTTATTGATCTAAAATAAACAGATTTGGAAATGTGTTTTGTGTATAGTATTTACTCTTCAAGTATTTTACTGCTCCTTTTTACAATTCCATGACACAATTTGACATTCTAGATTCCTAGTAGTGAATATTTGCATTCCAAGGATTCTTGGTCACTCAGTTTTGTTCATCCCTCTTTATAGATAATAGAGCAGTAACTCCAAAGTTGAAAGAAACATTTGGATCTGGACTATCTATCTCTCTCCCCAAATCCTTCCCATGTAACTTATACAAATATAATTTGGGTCATACCTGAAGTCAGATTTAAAAAGCATTCTAGGAAAAGTTATATGCTTATAGCTAAGTTTACATCAACAAGAAGAGCCTTTGTGATTATGCTTCCCCCATAAACTCTAACCAATCAAAATCCCAATGTCCTTCCTATTCTTTTCTACTTGAAAAAAGAAAGTAGCAGATTCTCACACAAAATTTGATAGCTTGTTCAGAATATTTCCCTTGATTTTTTTCTGAAAGCTTAACATTTGCCCCACCTGACTTGCCCCACCTGTTTTATTTCATAATCATCTTTCATTTCTTTTCTTATCTTTCCATTTTTTCAAATCTTTCAATGGCTCACCTGTCTCTGACACGCCTATATTGGATGATATTCCACTAGCTATTTTTAAATAATTTTTAACAAATGTATTGAGATAGGATGGTATAATGGAAGTTCAGATGGCTAACCAAGAGGCTTAAAAATGGTGGCTTAAAGAAATTTCAGCTGAGTTCTTTGCTGCAGTACCTGTCAGAACATATGATACATGAAGGTACTTTGTGAATCTTTTTGTGAATTTAAGTATTTTGCAAACTCAGAAACATGTCTTTTTATTTTCCTACAAATTATTTTTAACAGAAATGCTTATTATAATCACATCATGGTTAAATTGGCAGCATTTTTTTCTTAGCAATGCATTTAAAAAGAGTTTATGTTATAATCAACAGTAATTTACCCTGAATGAAGTACATTAATGGTCAGATTCTACCAAATTTGGGACAGTTTTTAACCACAAAATATGTCCTTGAATATATAGCAGTAGAATGGTTTTTAGGGAAAGACTGTATTGAAAATGCATTCCATATCTATTTATTGTAGAGCAATGACATTTTATCCTGAATTTGGAAAATTCCAAGCTGTATACAAAGGCAGGGGAATTGGAGGTAGGGTTCCTATAATCTTTGATTTTCAAAAGAATTTTAAAAATTTCCAAAGCTTGTTACTCATTTAGAATGAAATTTGACATAAAGACATGAATCAAAATATTTGGTAGTAAGGGGCTTATAGGAGGGATCTGTTAAAATCACTCTAATTTCTGTTAGCACAACTGCTATTCAATCCCTGTCAACAACATGACAGATACATAATCTTTGTAAGAAGAGTGTGTTGTTTAGCCACTTTCAACAGCAATTCCTCACCCTTTCTTCTGTCAATCCACAGCCCTAATCCTTACTCTCAACCTATGAAGCAATTCTGGAGCCATAACTAATAAGGACTCAATTGCCCCATAGTGAGACCCCCAAAGAGAAGATTCTAATGAGTGAAGCAAAACAAAACCATTTAGTGAACATGAATGAAAGCTGAAGGTACCCCCAACAGTGAGGGAGCATTGGCTCTTGTTTTATTTGGGAGCCACTTCCCTAGACCCAGCCAGTGTCTGTCACTATCAAGAATTTCCGAGCTGAGGAAGTCACTTTTGTGGAGCCTGTCTATCACCATTTCACTCAATGAATTCATACATTGCCAGAGTGGAGATACTGAATCAAGTGAAGGAGTGGGTAATCTGACCATGGACTCAATGTACTTAACAATGCCCAGGATGTTAATAAATAAATGATGCTACAGGATGTTCAGGGTTTCTGCACATCCCTGAGCAGTTCACCCTTTGTGATAAAACACTTGTGCAGGTGCTTAACCCCCCAGTGAACAAGCAGCAAACACAAAACCACATGCAGCTCTGCAGCTAAAAGCCAGGCTTTTCCTCCATTTTCTTCTCATTACTTTTGTAAACTTGTCTTATCGAGATTGGGATCACTGTAACAGCAATCTCAAGGGTAAGATTTTTAACAGAGAAAACATAAAAGCCAAGCTAATGACAAAGAAAAAAAAAAATAGAAAAGCCAAGCTAATGGCTAAGAAACATACCTGGGCAATCAGAGCAGAAGAAAAGACGGTAAGGTTGAATCATTTTGTGCATATTTTTTTCCTGTGTAGATACAGTGTCAAACTAATTGTACTGCTATCACCTCACTAGCTCTCCTGAGGTAGGATAATTCTCCAAAAGGGTTTAATTAAACAGTACTTTAATTTTTAAAAAAAAAATCAAGAGAAGATTTAATTGTTTATCTAAGTATTATCCCTCTCCACTCAATTCATTTAAAATGTACCGACCAATACTATGAGAAACCACTTAATGATGTGCCTACTTTAAAGGGAGGGATGTATCAGGTGTGCAAGCTCTTTCTGTAGCCTTGTTATCAGAGAAAGACTTTAGCCAAGCCACAAATTTGGTGAGGGAGAGGCATAAACTGGGTTTACTCAAAGCCAAATTATCTCATTATAGTGTTCCTGTTAACCTGGAATTCCTGGAGTAAATTTCCTAAGTAAGCTTAGGTTAAACACAGCAGGGATGAAAAGAACAAAAGTGAAATCTAAGTTCAAAATTCTTTGGTCAGTGTTACTCAGTTGAAAGATATCGTGTACCTGCTATGTGCAGAATAGGTTCTAGAAATCTGTCAATGAATGAAACACACACAAGTCTGTCCCTCCCTGAAGCTTATGTTCTATTTCTGAAAACCATACAATAATAAATCATTTCTCTGTCTCAAGTGGTTTTAAGATACAGAGAAAACTAAATCAGATAAAGGTATGCAGAAAGCTAGGAGTAGAGAGAAGGGTGATATTTATATATTTATTATAGATGGATGGATGGATGGATGGATGGATGGATGGATGAATGATACTTAATTTGGTTGGGGAAATCCTCTCTGATGGAGTGGCATTTTATCAGAGTTCTGGATAAATAAACGAAACAGATAAAGGGCAGGGATGGCAGGAGGACTGTTTAGGGCTCTCTTAGGACAAGGAATAGTTTGTTACTTTTTACTTTCAATGAGATTTAAAAAAAAAAAAAAAAAAAAAAGCTTGACACAGCCAGGATTAGAATAGACCACAGTAGACTAAAGGAGAAAGAGAGGAATAAGAAATTTATATAAAGGCATGTAAGTAACAATTGTTTTCCATGAAATCTAAGTGGAACATGGAGGACATGAGGAGAAGGAGCAAAGAAGAGACAAGTGAAACAATGGCTCACAGTTTCTAATGCCGTTTTTGAAACTACTAAGTGCTGGTAATTAGACAGCTGACAGGAGTGGGCTGGAAAGAGAAAAAACCTGATTCAAGAGCAGGCCCAGGCCCCCGGAAATTGGGATGATGGAGGGGTTATCAATTTGGTTATTGATAATGGCAGTGTCTAGAATATGGCCATTGGATGGGTAGCTGAGGTTGAATAAAAATGAAAGTCACTAGGAAAGAAGAAGTCAAGGAAGTGATAACCACAAAGACTATGGTGAGATTAGAAAAGGACCCAGTGAGTTAAGTGTGGAGAAGTCAATGAAGGTCATGGCTTGAAGACCCATGAGATTCATAGATGGGGTCTTATAGAAGAAGGTGCCAGAATGAGCTAAAATGGTGATGAGGGAAACTGGCACCAGCAGGATCCACTCCCCCAATTGGAGGTATCTTTGGGGGATACAGTCTCCTCTAGAATATCTAAAATTTTTTAATAAGATAATGAAAGAAAGAATTCAAGAAAATAAGAGGACAAAGGAGATACTGTATGCAACTCTATGAGTTTCAGAGGGCCCTGGAGGAGGGTTTAGACATGGTGTCAAGAAAAGAGGTAGACAAAGCTCTGTGAATTGGGCTCTGAGTGTTTACCAGGAAGTCCTGGGGCTCTTATGGGAATGGGATTAGCAACCAATGTCAGCTGGACCTTAAAAAGAACTGGGATCCTTTTAATACACACCTAAATACACTGTCTTATTTTCCTTCTTAAGGGGTTTGCTATCTGATCCGTGTCTTTCTGAATGGCAAACACTGTACAGCATCCACTAATGCTTCTCTAGCCACTCACTGAAAAGCATCTATTATTTAGACTTGACCTTTTCACCTTCCTGTCACACCCAAGAGACAGGGAGCAAGGGTAAGGATGAGGAGATTTGTTCAGAAACACATTTCTTTTTTAATTTCAGGAGTTAAAAAGATCCTCCATCTCTTCATCAAGAACACCAAGTTGGACAGCTGGAATCGTAGTGACAAGGAATGCACGCTAATACTTTTTCATTTAACCAGAACGAAGTAACCTGAGCCAACTAGAAAGCATTTCTCTCCTCCCTGCTCACATCACTGAGGAATGTCAGAGGCCTTCAGGGAGCAAAGATGCTTTATGCAGAGTGGCCTGGGGAGCCGGAAGCTGCCTATTACTTTCCCTGGTCTAAGCCTCTGAAACGTTTATGTCTTTTCTGAGCCTTTCTCCTTTATGCTCCAGACATCAAGAGAGAGTCACACCTGCTACACAATGAATATGGTTAAGGCATCAAATTATCGTCACTGGTAGCAAAACTGTTTTATGACACAGGCACTCCAATAAAACTCTCCAGACCAGAAACTAGTAGCTGTGGGCCTCTATTTCACTTCCCTGCCCTCCTTCAAATCCTGTTAGATGCTATTTAATATGTCTGGAGTCTTTCTGTCTTATCTTTTTCTGGTGTATGTGTTTTTACTTTCCCAGCTAAGTTAGAATTCCATCTTCACATTTGGACTCTTGCCTGTTTTAATTTTGTCCTTATCAACCCCCTCAGGATAACAACTCTAAGTTGGGTGGGTATAAAAATATATTATATGGTTAACACAGACTTAGATTAGGAGCTAAGTACTTTATGCACTTTTCACATTATCTTATTCAATCTTCCTCAAAATTCTACAAGCTAAGTAATCATATTGCCTGTGTTTTACAGTTGAAGGTACTGAAACACAGAAAAGTGATGATCTCAGGATCACATGGTTAGTAAGTAGCAGAGATGAAATTTGAACCTGGGTAGTCAGACTCCAGATCACACACATTATTAGTACTGCAGTATATTGCCAGGTACTGGGTTTGGTGCCTGGGGATGCTGTTGACTAAGGTGACTGACCTAAATCATCCAGTATGGATGATTTCATAATTCAGTATGGGACTAGGACTTTTTTAATGCTGATAGTATCTCCCTATCCCTTGCCTCCCAAGTGCGCTCTGACACACCATGATCTGAATCTAAACCACAATAAATTTAACTCACCATCTGCATTGCAAGTGCTATAGAAGAACAATCAGCACTACAGAAATAACTTTCTTTAGCCTTTGCCCCATCTTTACGGGGTAAATAGCATCAGGAAACATCAATGGCCAAAAGATGTGCATGTAGGATCAGAGACAGCATCTAGAAAGATAGTGACACATTAATTTCTTATGCAGACAAGTGATGAGAGGATACTGAGCTAGGCTCAAAAAAGGCACATATTTCCACTTCAGTTTCAAATCTTAGGATCAAAAAAACTCAGCTTTTATTTATTGATGAGATCAATTGGTAAGCACCATCTTGGCAAAGCTTTCCCAGTATAAGTGGCATCCCTGAAATAAAGAGCATTGTTTTTGTAACAGAATGTATCATCTATGACAATGGAGCCCTGGAAGCTTGGCTGGAGGACAGGTCAGGGTTGCTTCACCAAGGGATTCTCCTTGATGGTTACACATTATTTTTTCAGTAACAGAACAGGTTTTCTCATTTAGTTTTGCTTTCTCATCACAGGGATCATTAATAAGACGTATGACAATATATGTGTATAGTTTTTTCATTCATTACCTTCAGTTATCATTAGTTTTCTTAAATAAGGTTAGTGAAAGAAATGAGAAAATAACCATAAAATCAAGAATGCTTTTATCTGGATTCTATATGAAAATTGTAAAGAATGTTTTGTATTAGCTTAAGTGGTTGTAATATAGAAAGGGGATATAAATGAGTAGGAAAAAAAATTCCCAAATTGTCACATATCTAGAGTCTATGGTAAAACGGAAAAGAATATTTAGTAACTCACATTATAATTTAGGCATTGCTTCTTAAAGCCAAAACAATGTGTTGCTTTCAGGATGTCAGTGAACACAGCGGTCATCTAATAAATGTTGTTGGATTTTTACTCCTCCTGAGAGTTCAAAAAAGTTTCAACATTGCAGAGAAACAGCTTTTATAGATTCCCCTCCCCTCTTCCACATGTGGGGGGATAATAACTTAAGTGAGGCAATTCAGACAATAAAACAACAGAGAAAATCTTACAACAGAAGATGCAAGAAGTACTAGGTATGGAGGAAGAAATCAAATGTAGAAAGGATTCCGTGCTTTTCCATATATACCATTGTATGCACAGGTCCACTCATGCTCTGCACTATGGAGCAGTTGCTTTCCTATTGCCCTTGACTACCGTCAAAAAAAAAAAAAAAAAAAAAAAAAAATCACCCTAAGCACATGTTTGTCTTCTGTTGGGGTAAGTTGGTACTTTATCTGAAATAAAATTGTCATTGTTTTTGAATAAGACAATATAAGAACTAAATGTCCTATAAAAATTACACATTTCATCTGTGTGTGTGATTTGTTTACAGAAGCATCTGGATCTTATGAGACTTGGGACCTGTGGAATGTCTTTATCAGGTCTGTAACTGTGCTCAAAACAGCAAGGAATGCCCACCTAGTGACAAGTTTCACTCAATATTGTGACTTATCAGCACTTTTTCTAATTTTCTAATTAAGGAAGGAAGGAAAAAGAAAAAGAGGGAAATAAATTGCACCTATGCTAGGCTGTGGGGCCCATTTTCTTTCAGGAAAGGGAGATAAATCTGGTTCCACAGCCAACGCAGAACCTGGAACACATGAGGTATTATGGATAATAAGAAAAAAGACAAAAATAAATAAAAATTAAAATTAAAAAAAAAAAACAAAAAACAAAAAAAAAACATGAAAAAAAAAAAAAAAGACAAAAGACAAAAGAAAACTCATCACAAAGGTGCCGTGTACCCAATATCTGATCTGGAGAGAGAACAACAGACACCTTCCTAGTTAAAGCAAGGAGCAGGGGAATATGATCTAAAGGTTATCGTGCTGGGCCATAGATTGCTGGATGATGTACTGTCCACAGTGATTTTCTGCCTAGTGATAGGAATAACACTACTGCCCCTTTTTTTCT